>NDXB01017702.1:45534-73700 GCA_002631895.1 Agapornis roseicollis
GAGGGAAAAAAAAAAAAAAAAGAGAAAGAAATAACAGCTTAATCACTGTGCCAACAATAGTGTCTAAGGGGATGTAATCAGGTTCCTCTGATAATCTTAGCAACACATTAAAGTCATGCGCAAAAACAGTAATTGAAGCAGTTGGTTCTTTCTACCACCTGCTGTTGAAGTCACAGGTTAATCTAAATGAGGTCCCTTTCCTATGAAGTAGGATGCAGGGCACTTTCTAAACCATGAAAACATCTTATGCAGGCTTTGCAAAATAATAAAGAAACAGTTCATTAAATGAAAAGTATTAAGTATCCAGTGCTTGCTCAACATTTCATGCTGCTACTGGGTGCCATATCCAAGTGGAAAAGCCATTCTAATGTTTAAACCCCAATGCACACTTCAGTTTGCATGTGGAAGAAGACAAAAAGAGTTTGTCAGGCAAATGTCCCCACATAACTAGACATTAGGGAGTGAAAGTAACAGGTTGTAGTAGGGAGTCAGAGTAACAGGTTGAAGGAAAATTATTTTTTTTTAAGCCTCGTCTTTGAACCTGAGCAATAATACAAAAAACAAATGTCTAAGTACACAATTACACTCTTTTATGTAGATACTGGAAGATAATTTGAATTCTTAATTCTCTTACAAGTCCTACTCATTACTTCAAGGACTACAAAATAAACAGTTGAAGATTTCACCTCTGAATTGGACAAATTACAATCCTTTAGTACTGGATTTTTTTCTAAAATCCAAATATGGGACAAAAGCAATAAATGACATTGTCATTGTGGGTAAGAACTACTATCATTACAAGCACTTTTAGTACCTTTTGCCATAATAAATCATTTATAATTAAAGGCTCAATACTGTGGCTGCATTACCAGCTAACTATTATTCTTACTGGCCCTGCAAAGTTGCCCCCAGATCTCTGCCATACACATTATTAATCTACTTAAGTATTAGGTGCATAAACTCAGCAGAGTTAATAAAATGCTATAGCTTCATCTCCAAAGTACAGAAATCCCTCCCTTATGGAAAAGTCCTGAAGGATTTAATAAGGATACCACCAGTTATTTCCTATAGAAATTACTCTGAAATAATTTACATAATTTGAGAAAATGATATACTTCCTACAGGCTTTTGAACCATCCTAAGGGATTCTGTAGCAAAGATAGCGCACTTTCTGAAATTCTATTGGATATTATAATATTATACTATATTCTAGAGAAATCTTCCATAAAGGGCTGTTGAACTCCTTCTCTGAAATTAAACTGGTCATGTTCCTAAAAAAGCAGAGGTTTGAGTATTTTCTTCCTTTTATTTCTTCTCATTCACAGTGACTATATTTGCTTTATCAGGTAAAGCTGCACAGGAGGGGATGTGCAGAGCCAGAAGGTGGCAGAGGGTCTAGCATTCACATTGTACATATTTTTGGGTGGTGGTTAAAATGGACTTCATTGGAAGGAATTGTTTCTGTAAGAAATCAGTGGACATCAAGCCAGAATATGACACGTCAGAAAAATCTAAAAAATAAAGTAAGAAACAAGTCTTCAAATACAACCACCATCCAGCACAATGACTGAATATATACAACAAAGAAATACAGCAACAAAGTTTAGAGAAATGCTGTTAAAAACAGAAATCCTCATGCATAAAACCCAGACAAAATGTCATAAGAAGTGAGCAAAGTGAACCTGCATTTGCTGGGTCTTCCAGGACTATTTCAAGAAGAACAATACAGCTAGAAAAAGTATGGCTGTGTAACAGTGATACAAAAATTTAAAAAAAAAAACCCAAAAATTAATAAATAAATAAAATAGATAGATAGATAAATAAGTAAATATAAATAAATAAAATACAGTACATAAACCCCAACAACACAAAAAGCAAACCCAGCCAAAATAACTTAAGCATAAAGTTCTAAGTGTTTATCTAGAAGCTAACTTTTTGCCAGCTTTCTTAGAAATTTTGGGGCACCCTAACTTTCCCTGTGTTACTAGAAAATCTAAACACATACTCAGACATGCCATAACCGTCAAAAATAACCAGAAAGCAGAACATACCACAGACTCATGGTTAATATGGAATATGATGACCACTTGAGTTGTGCAGCCCACATGGACTTCTAAGGTCCCCTTGCTGTACAGCCCAAGTGATATATTTTCACATTTATCTTGCTTTCTGTTTTAGAAAGCAGGACCTGATTCCGCCATCATTAGTCACACTGTTGTACCTGACTCTGCACGTAATCCCTATTGATTTCAGTATAATTCTTGTTAAATGCTGTTCATACAGGAAAAAAAGATGCCACTAAGGAGAACTTAGAAGGATTCATGCACTGTTTCATCTTATTCGTAGCCCTCTTTCTTTCCTCTTCACTTTAGTGTGTGCACCTTCTCCCATCTCTCTCATTATTTCAACCCTCCTGTTTCTTTCTCTAGTCCTTTTCAGATCTTCTTTGGTACTTTCTCCCTTCCTGTCTCTCTCTTTCAGTCCTCTGTGCATCTCAAACTCCATCACTTACATTTCCGATTGTCAGCAAAGAGAGAAGACAGAATGGGTCTCAGGTTTTTTTCATTATCAGTTGTCAGACTGCACAAAAACATTGCTGGGGGTCTGTCTGTACTTGCCAAGTTCGCAGTATCCCCCATCTATGCTTGAATTGGGCTGTGAAGGGGGAAACTAAGTAGGAGTATCAGAAATCACCAGAAATAACACTCCCAAATCTACCCCTGGATGGAAGAGCAAGACTTAACCCATTGCTCACCCTGCATCCCTGTTTCTACATGCAACACAAGGTTAAATCTTGTGACCTTGCTTTCTTACCACATATAGGAATATGAAAAATGAAAATAAATACAAATGCAACCTTCCAAACCAAAACACTCCTTCATGTTTCCTCAGGGAATGGTGAGAGAACACATTCTGTTTGATAGCTAAGTCAAGTAATAGCAATACAGGAATGGATATATGATAGCCTTATTCTCCTGCTTTTACTGTTCCATTATAAGTGAGCATGAATTACATCCACCTTATTATGTTTAAATAGAAAAACAGAAAATATTGTAAAAGGGCAGGAGATTACTGAAGATTCATCATATTCAGACTGCAGTGAAGAGGATCTACGCAATGTATTTCAGAAATCTGTCCTCTAGGACCTCCACATTCTGTGCATTTTATGTGCTGTGCAGTGGTTTCTAAGAGAAGCAGCAGTCTGCTTTTGGAGTGCAACTCAGATTCCAGATAGTCCATATTCTTGACTGCTGAGTTAACTCTCTTAAGATCTACTACCATTAGGAATAATTCAAAATATATTGGCTGTTCCTATTTTTTTCTCCTTGCCCTGAGTTCACTCTTCTCCTTTGGGATATGAATCTTTGAAGCTTCCCTTTTCCATTTCATACTAGCTAGAAGGTAGCTCTCTACAACCTTCACAGGGCTAGGATGGTGTATTTGCAGCTTTTGAATAAACTATAATTGCTTATACCATCTTCAGAATACCAGTCTTCAGGACTTCTCCTATTTACTAGTCTATTCCTGAAACAAACTTTGTTTTTAAGCACCAGATGGCTTTTCCACAGCAAGATGGCTCAGGGTACTACCCATGTTTATTCCATGCTCTCAGAGAAATTTCTGTTTGGATTCTGCATAAAAAATAGGTGATGGATTCTATTGAAAACATGGTTTTAAATTCCTTCTGTTTAACACTTTACTGTAATTTGGCATTTTAAAACTACCAAACTTTGAAATGCCAGATACAGATAGTATTTATTAAATAAACTAAAAGTGTGCCCATACCTATGGGCAAAATGAATGAAATACATGCTCAATTTAGAACAAATGAGAAAAGTCATGTGTAACCACTGTGCAAATTATTTTTGTAAGAGGAAAAGAAAATATAACAAATGCTAGTAAGCCTTTATATTAGATTCTAGAAGTGCATCATTCTGAAGGAACAAATAGTGGGTTTCTAAAACAAGTCTTTGTAAGTAGACAGACAAATACATTTTTACAGAGTTTTTTTAAAGTGAACAACGAACATTATAGGAAAGAGCAGCTGTTGGCCCCTACTGCTCTGAAACCAAAGAACCCTGCAATTCACTTAAGCACAATTATGACAGTAATTGTAGAGGAAAGAAAGGAGAGGGAGATTTAAAAGCAGTCCCAAAAGTGCCTGAGAAATTTGAGTAAAATATTTTTAAAGCCTTTAAAGAATCCTTACGTGTGCCTGTTTCAGAATTGGCTGATTCTCATTCTATTTTCTGCACCATTAACACATTTGCCAGCTAAGCCAACTTTGTTATTGTTAAACTGGCAACGTGTGAAGCAAGGAGTATACAACCTGGATTTCAGAGCTCAGAGCTAGTAGCAGTTCTGAAAGTTAGAGAAAGAGGGGAAGTGTTTTGTTTGGGTTTTATATTGGCTAAGTTCTATCTTGAACCTACAGTGAAAAAAAAGATAGTAAAAGTATAGCTCTTAATTGTTTAAATTTTAAATCTATGGCCACACCATTCATCTTATAACAGATATAGCTGTTAGCTAGAATGGATTATCACTCTCTAAACAATTAATTTTTGGGGTTTTTTTAAAGCCACAATACATCTGCTTATTATCACGGCAACAAAGGTCTCACCATAGCCTTTTCATGAAATCCGTTTAATTGTTGATGTCTGATTAAATTCCCTAAGGTATTAGTACCTCTGAAAAGTGATTACTGACAATTTTGTTGAATTACGTTTAAGATGTTTATCTGCAAAGTCTTTGTTTGTAATGGGCTATATAACTAAAATATATATGCTAGAAGCTTCACACACATGCCCAATAGGTTAAAAAACATTTGAACATTCAATTTAAACATACTGTAGGTCCAACCTGCATCAAAACAAACTTGTGAACTTCAGAGCAAGCATGTAGCAAAATAGTTCTGCTTCCTGACAAATTAATTTAAATTCATTTTGATTAGTTAACTTGTTACCTCAGACAAATATGGACAACTATTACAAAAAAAGAAAAAAAATGATCAAGAGGCTGGAAAGCTTCATAGCCTCTAGATCTATACTCAAAATAGCTAACTTGCTAGTCAAAAAAGATTATCTTATTGCCTTACTTTACATTACTAAGAGGTGTAATGTTATGTGTCTTAAACAGAAAGGTCAAGGGAGCAATCACTGATGAAACAACAGCCCCTTACACATAGTTAAGAAATGGTAAATGCTTGAACCAGTTGCCTTTAAGCTAGAGCAAACTGTTCAAATTTTGTTACTTGACTAGATTTTGTCACTAACTGCATCATAATCTAGTTATTAGAGCATTTCTGAAGTCAAGTAATCATTTCTTATGTGTTCATCACTGGTAAATAAGTTGCTTGCTAGTTCGTGGTTTACCAAGATAAGGAATGGTTTGGGATTTTCCAACTATTTTCATTACATGTCTTTTTACATGTGTTCAAATGTGTAATGTTTTCACAACAAACTTATGGGGGTTTTTAGGAGCATTAACAGCAGATCTTTAACTAGTCATGAATTGACATTATTGACATAATGTGAACTTGAAACAAACATTAATCCTGAAAATTCCACTTGTGGAAGTAATTAATAAATACATGTATTTTGAGACTGGAAAACTCAGTAATCTTTCAGAGTAATCTTTGTCATTGAGAATTCAATTTTACTATAGTATTCAATTTGCAAATTACTATTATTTTTCTCTTCTAATCACAATTCATACCTAGGAAAACTTTAGGAACTATTGCAAATAAATATTTATCTGTCAAGAAGTATTCTGGGGTGAAGCATATTTCATTTTAAAAAATGCATATAAGAAAATTCCTGCTCATCCAAAGAGCACTAAAATGTTAAACTACAGGAATATTCTCTGATTTCTCACAGTATGGATCTACCTCCAGAATTACACCTAGGAATTACACCTGGTTACAGAAAATATTAGATTTCCATCCATCACAGAATTTCTAGGAGCATTTTTTTTCTTCTCTGATAACTTTTTACAAAAACAAACAGCAAAGTGAGAATATAATAAATACTGGAAAAGGTCCAGTATAAAAAGTAATGACTTGATAGAGATCAGCATCATGTGCGTAAAATAGCTTTAAAGTTGCCACAGAGCTTCAGATGTGGGTCTCAGCAGAACTATCCCTCCTACCTGCTCTAATTTATTCCACCTGCAAATGGTCCCCCAGCTTATTAGCTTTAGATAGTTGTCCTCTTAGTGTTCAGACAGACTGAGGTGTAAATGACAGCTCAATCAGCTTTATATTAGAGCTGTCTTCTCTTAACTAGAGAAGCCAGACTACAATGTGGACATCGTGACCAGATTGTAGTGAAAGAGGGATTTACATATTACCTAGTGTTATGCATCCACCCTGTTCAGTTTAAGTTAGATGACTTAAATCCATCGGTTCTTCCTATTAGGAAGTGAGAAAAGAGAGCTGCTACTTAGACCTTTGAAAACTTGCAGAAAATACAAATGTTTCCATTAACTCCTGTTTATAGTCTTCTGGAAGAATGGGAGCCATAGAATAATTTTATAGAAATTATAAATAAATTATAAATAAAATCTTCAATGCAATGTCTATGCAATTCTATGATCCTATGAGCTAAATCAAATTAGAAAAAAATTGAAGAGTTACAGCATTTTACAAATTTCTGCTGCTCCATTTTGGTAAAATCATGCTAGCACAGAAGAAAAGAGTTATGACTTTCTTCAGTATAAGAAATTCCTACTAATTTCTGTGGGAGCTGCATGAATCAATGGTAACAGACCACCATTAAGATGAATGAAACTGAAAAGCTGTTGACTTTCAGAAATCAGTAAAACTAGGCTGGCTGAAAGACAAGTTAATATATTTTTAATTAGATCTCCATTTGCTCAAGATAAAGATTGCAATCTCAGTGTGAAATGTATCTCAAAATATTGAGTCGAATGTGTGGTCTGAGAAAAGCTATTTCTTAAATGTGCTAAGCATCTACACCTGGACTAAGGGATCTGACTATAGAAGAAATCTTTGCAAGACTGATTATCTAGATGATACGATATGTGGGTACTGTGTGCCTATTCAGACCTGTGTGATGTCTAGCATGAAAATAACATAAACTGTAATAACTATAAATAGTCTAAAATTACCTTGCAAAGCAGGACCGCTTGCTATTGGTTGAGAGAAAAATCCTTTGACTGGTAAATAATTTTAAACATTAGATAAATTAACAACACCATTAAATTTTAGTTGTTGCTAATAAGCGTTCCAAAGCATGTTATTCACACAAATGCAACTTGATATGTTGTGGTTTTAAGCAAGTAGAAAATAAGGAACTATTGGCCCTAGTTCAGCAAAACTGTCAAAAGCCAGTGATGAGTCAAAGGCAACTCTTTCTCACTCTGAAGACTGAAACACCTCCTCTTTGAGACGTGTTAGGAACAGCAGGCTATCTGCAAAAGTCACATTGTCACGGTGAGAACAGAAACCTGGTGATATGTGATATCCATATATTTTCATCCCCTAAAGAGGCTAGAAAATCCATCTGATCTACCTAGAATGCATCTGGAAATGGGAAGACAGATCTCTAGCTCCTGTGGGACCACATCCCCGTCTCATGGAGCAAGCCAAGAGAAGGTTGACCAGTTTCAGCGTCTGCAGACAAGTGAGTGCACTCTTCACAGTGACTCAGGAGTGGCCTAAAAAAAAAAAAATAAGGAATATATTTTTATACCTTACCTCTTGGAAGAATTGTCTGCACACAGACAGGGTGGACCAGAACCGAACTCCTCGCTAGCTAGCTGGGTTCCCAGAAGCTGAATGGCAGTGTGATATTACACAACTGGCAAAATAAAACTGATGCAGATTCTTGGATAGCTGGCTGTGAGGCAAGGAAGTAATGATTTATAGTGTTCATGCTTCTCATTTTAGCTTGGATTTTTCATGAATTTTAAAACTGTCATTGGCTTCATTTGGCATTTGCTCTTTTCTCACTACATACACTCTACCACATACATAATTTAGAATTCCGCAACCACAATTTAAGTAAAAAAAAAAAAATAAAAAAATAAAGATATTCATTTTCTCAGAGCCTTAAAACAAAGCCATGTTCTGGGCTTTTAAAAATCTAAACAAAGGAAAAAGGAAGTGTTCAAAGAAAAAGAACAACATGAATCAAACTATACAAAGGAAAACACATTGTCTCCTCTTTTTCAGTACACACCTTGTTTAAAAAGGTACAACCAAAATATCTATAATCAAAATTTCGGGAGAATGAAAGGCAAACCCAGGCAGTCTGCATTTATTTTGTGTCAGCTGAACACAAACCCTCTCATCTTATGCTTGAATCTTGGTATACTGACGGCAGGTAAGTCCACTGAAAAATTATAGTAACTCATCTGCCTCCAAATATGACATAAAAAAAAGAAATATGCTGGTACTGATACTACAGTGATAAGCTCCTCGGACTTAAATTTATTTTGCTTTTGTTGCAATATGTTTTCAGCTACTGCTGTCCATTAAGCATGTTAGGGGTATTGAGTCATGGGCAATGTTGTAAGATGGGGTTCAGGGGCAGAAAGTAGGAAATGGTCTACTGGCTACTGAAACAGCTACCAGGATTCTTACTTGCCTACGTAGCAGAAGGTTCTAAGAAATCCCTCTTGCACATGCTAAAAAAGACACTCACTTGCCAAGCTGATCGGATTTAAAGGAGAAAAGGTTTTACTCCCTGAAGACTGGGGGCAAAAGACCAAAGTAGTGGAACTGTGTCTGTAGGTTACAGAGGAAGTGTATTTTATCAGAAGAATATATTTGGAAGTCTGACCTTTATGAGGAGAAATACAGGCCTGCCACTGACAAATTATTGTGAGTAGCAGCAGTCCAGATACCATTATTAGATGGCATTGTGAAGCACACTTTGAAAGACTCAGTCAGTCCTTCACACTGTCAGCCTATTCTCCAATAGTGTAGTTCAGCCTGGGATGCATGTAAATATGATTGATCACATTTCTGAGTCCCAGAACCCTCATTATTATCATTGACTTATAGCACCAGATATGCAGAATTTGCATCTCCGATGAATATTTGGGATACCATGTGGTGAGCCTTGGGCAGAATGATCAAAAGCTGGAGGTATTTTTCACACAATTTCTACATCCCTGTGATGGATTTTTCTGGCATTTTCATGTGAGATTTGGAGGCATTTTTCTGACTAGACGACAGGACCATGTATTTAAGGATTCTGCCCAAAAGTGACAGTTGGCAATCTACTTGTAACAAACATCCCACTGGTTTGGGCAAGAAATTAAAAATACTTTTCCAGTAGTAGTGCTAGTTTGAGAGAAATTGAGATAACCCAATGAGAAGAAATCAAGATGGAAATAGTAAAGATTGCTCTTCAGATGACCTTTTCTAAATAGTATATAAGATTTCTCCCATTAAATTAACATATTTACATAAATATCAGCTTTCATACTGAGCAATAATCAGTTATCTTCCTCTGAAGCAAACAAAAGGCATTATTAAAAATACATCAACAGCTTCGGGGAAACAGGAAGGATCAGCTTCCTCTTTCGATATACTGGAGCCTCTTACTTGCTGTATACTACCCACAACAGAAGTGTAGGACAGAGTCTGAGCATGGAATCCAGCGACCCCAGAAGGCGAGGTCTGTATTAAGAAATTTTCAGTGCAGCTCCCCACCCTCACTGAAACTACTTATTTATTCTGAGTAAACAGGAAACAATTTAAAAAAATGGTACTTTCCGCACTTAAATGCACTTCCAAACATGTCTCAAGGTTTTATGCTTGGCTCTGACTAGGATGATTAAACATCTAGTGGAATAACTAGATTAGACTCACTTAACAGCCCCACTTAAATTCGAAGTCCTTCCTCTGTCCAGAGAGTATAAAAAATGATGTACCGAGTTGTCTGAAAAATTTCCTGATTATTAATCCTCTTAACATGTATATGAGAGAATAGCTACTGTAAGATCAAGATTAAAGTCCAAAAAGCTGTTCCCTTTCGCTTGCTGCTATAAGAGTATCTTTTTGTCTACAAAGCCTCAGACAGCCACTGGGGCCAAGCCAGGATTCCTGTAGTGAAACAATTGACTTGGCATCATGTTGACACATATAAACAACAGTCTGTCAACAGGCCTCACATTAGTGACAGAACATTTTTGGCAAAACAGTAGCATCCTTCTGGGCACTATGGCAATAACAGCCAGTAGCATCCATTCATGCCTTCACTCTACAACACAATATTAATTAAAAGATTATAGCAGTGACACTTATCCAAGAAGCTAAACACCCACAGAAATCTCCATGCAAAAGAGTAGAATGTTTATTGAATGAGAACATGCCTCTAGCTGCTTTTTCATACAGTAATTTTAGACTTACGCACTGTATGTAACCTCTGTCAGTTCACAATTAGCGGATAAATGTAACTGCTTGCTTGCAAATGGCTACATGAAGTGTATATACACACACATATGCCATCAACTTATGTAAATCAACTTCTCTAGCCTGAATAATAAAAAGCACAAAACAAATAGCATTGTTTATGAAAATAAGCAGTGCTATGGGCTTTTTCTTTTTTTCTTTCTTTTTTTTTTATTTATAATGAGGGCCCAAATGAAAATTGACTTTTTAGTTTTTTTCATATTTTACCTTTTTATGTTTTCTCGAGCACCTAAAAATACATGTAAGGGAGTTTACATATATATATAATATCTATAAATTATTTAAAAGAAAGTGGAAAAATATTTAAGTTAGTCAATGATTTTACTGTAGCAGCTTTGATTTTTCACATTTTTCTAAGTCTGTAAAACACGACTTATATTTATTAATAATCCTTTAGAGTCAATGGACCAAAATTAGGGGTAATGTATGGAAGGGAACTTGGAAGGGTGGGGAAACACTGATTACCTGCTGGCAACTGGATGGAAGTTTAAACAGTAAGAAAATGCAAAGCGCAGAGGAAAGTGGGTGGCATCCAAGAATCCCAGAAGAAGCATAACATCAATTCTGGAAGCTGTGTAGGCAAATTAGTATGGTAGTTTGTCTGGGCTAATTAGCCTTACTGAGATACCCCACACTGTGTTGCAAAGAAATGCTCTGACCTCACGTGACAAGAGGCATACAATATATGGGATTCATAGGCCCAGCATAGGAACCTAAAGAAACATGGCGTGGGGGGGGAGGAAGGGGGTGTGGGGTGTGGGGATGGAAGGTCAGGGGAGACCTTTAGAGGTCATATGATCCTTCTGGCAGTAGTTTATGCCTAAACCACCCTAAACAGTTTCTTGTCATTCCCTAAGCATTTGGTGGTGCAGATTCTCTAACTTACTCATTTTAATTCAGTCCCTAAAAACTTTCTGATTAATATCTCATTTCTCACCCCAGTCCCATGAAGAGTGGACTTGACTTTTTCATTGCACTGATTTATTAAGCATTTGAAGGATACTCTGGCCTTCCTCAGGATAAATCAAACTAGTTCTTCTCATCTCATGGGATTCACAGCAACAAATATGTGAATGTAAGAACACCTATTGCCAACAGCAACCAGAGCTGAGCTCTCTCTAAGATGTGATCCTTCTCCTTTTGCAAGGCTGGATGATACTTTGGGCTTTTGCAGTGAGTTAAACATATACATTGTCCCCTCTCTGGAAGAAAGAGTTAATTTTCTGTTCTAAAACAACTGGTGATAAACTTACAGTCAGATCGTGCACTTCAAAGTGTGACCCAACTGTCAGGCTACAGGTTAGATAGGGTTTCTAAGGCAAAAATAAAAAAAGAGAAACAAGCAAGAGTATGTGATACTTCACACAGGAACATTCCTAAATAAAAGCTATCATCTGATTCAGTTCCTGCATGGAGTCTTCTTTATGAATTGCATCCTCTTCCTTTTTTTTTTTTTTTTTTTTTTTTTTTTTTTTTTTTTTTTTTTTTTTGATTTGGTAGAAAGACACATTTAGGAAAGTTGATCAACTGCCAGTTAAACAGAAATACTAAATGTGAGAAGTACTTCAGACATACATTAGCTAGATAAATTAGTTAGCTTGAAAGCTCCTTTCCTCACTGAAGAATAATCAAGGAANTTTTGTTTGTTTGTTTGTTTGTTTGTTTTATGTAGAATGCAGAATCTAAAAAGCGCATTCTCTTATAGATCACATCCTCATCACAAAGCTTCCTGTGCTCTATGCTCTCCTTGTCCCGCCTGTGTAGCCTTTGCATTTGGAGCTGCCCAGCAGCCTTGTTTCTAGAGAGGTGGTTGGGGGTGCGGTAGACAAACATGGTCTCAGTCTGGTACATGAGTGTACTTCTGAAAGGAGCTTGTTGTGACAGAGTTTCAGTCTCTCTGGTCAGAAGGTGGCTTACCCCATTTTCAGGTGCAAGTCTTCTAACTACTGGAAATACTATGTTGGTTATTTTTCTGAATCTATGTTGTCCAGACTGAGGACTTTACTTTTAGCAATAATGGGAGGAACACAGCCAAACACTTCTTTGAATCTCTCAATTAAGAGTCATAAAATTAACTATTTTGGGCCATATTCTTCATCTCCATGTACAGAATCTTACTGAATTCATTACATACATGCCAAGAATGCCTGATGAAATCTAAAATAACACTTAATTTAAAGAGGGTGCTCTTTTGTGTATGGGATACACAACCTACCCACAGATCAGCAGAAGCAACCTCACCACAGCACCTGAGACAGTGAAAATAACAGGTTAGATTTCATTTTTAGCCAGCATGCTGCATCATAACACACTTCTATGTGTTTGAATCAAAGGAAATATTTATTAACTTAATGAGGGATTGTAAGACTTGTCTCTGTAGCTCCTTTTATAGAGTTTAAAACAAAGAATGAATATTAAGTCAAAAATAGCAAAACTAATACTAGGAATAATTACATCCTTCTGAAATTTAAACAGTTAAGATGATATTAATTGAAACCTAGAATTTTTTTGCCCTGCAGGAAACTTCAGGAATTTTGGAGCTCTGATTTCAAGCTGAGATTTTGAAATTCCAATATTTTGACTTTAAAATGTCAAAATGAAATATGTAACTTTTTCTCTTTTTTTTTTTTTTTTTGGATCAACAGAAAATCTTTTTTCATTATTGCATTAAAATATTTAATTTTGATGTATTTAAGCACTCTAAAAAGCTTTGCTTCAAGCAAATTCACAGTTGGATAATTTTTTTTTTATTGATACTAGTTGCCTATAGTTATTACTGAGTCTCTTGTTTTCCATACTGGGTATGCAGACTGCACATTGCTTTGACAGTTTAGGTTACATGATGTCCCTAAATTTGCTTAGCTAAAAAAAAAAAAAAAAAAAAAAATGTATTTTTCTATCATTAATGTAGTCAGCTGGAGATCTCATAAAAGTAACAGAGGTCTGGCCCACAGCTGCCTTATCACAATGGATTATCACGAGAAAGCACCAATTAAGTGCTAGTCAACAAATTGGAACTGTGCTTTTTAGGGTCTGACCTTTGACCAAAAATGAGTTATCTTGATTTTTCAATTAGAAAATTCAGTCAGGAAAAAGTGCCACAAAACAAAACTAAAAAGAAAATCACATTACTTTGTAGAAAATTTATTTCCATGGAAAAGAAGAGCTCAGGCAGCTGTGTTTCAGAATTAGTTGAATACCGGAGTCTTGCAACAGCTCATTCTCTAGAAGGGGGAAAGGAAGGGATGGGAATGGAAGCACTAATTAGTAAAATATACAAGATTTTTCATAGATACATATCTAAAGGACAGGTACCTAGAAGTCTCTAAAATTCAGCTGCTGGGCTTTCACTGCACAGTGTAGTGCTCTCAAGATCTGTAAAGTTATTCTTATAATAAAAGAAAGAAAAATATTGAGTAGCTCGAGTTTAGGCAGGTATTCTCTGGGCTTGCAATTCTTACGAATAGAAAGCTGGTTTTGGGGTTTTGGTTGTTTTCCATTATGGTTTTGGTTTGTTTTGGGGTATTTTTTTGTTTTTTGTTTTGTTTTGGGTTTTTTAGGGTTTTTTATCCACTTTCCTCTAAAAAACAAAAGAATACAAGCACGCTTTTTTGTTATAGGTTTTCAAGTTTACTCTCCTGCTTCTGGGTCTCAAAGGAAAACGTCACAAGAAAGGAATTAAAATGACTCTTCAGGGGCTCAGAAAACATGAAATAAAAGACTTCAAATGATGAAATGTGTAGAGTGATTTGTGGTGGTTTGTGAAAGTTGTATTGAACGTTAACTAGCAGAGTGATACTGTAGCATTCAGTCTCGATTCCCTCCCTCCCAGCCTTTTCTCTCCCCGATTGTTCAAGTGTCATAAGCTTTTTACATTTCAGCTGAGTTTCTCCTGACATTGAACAGAAGTGAGAAGGCTGAGAGAACAACTTCTAAGCCTATCATTTTTCTCTCGTCTCACCGTCCCTACATTATATATGGATGGTTCTTATCTGTGATAAGTTAGAAATACAGCTCTGAATTCTGAATCTTAAAATTACTCAATGCATAGCACTGTTGGGAATGCTCAGCTGTTCTATGTATTTTTCTTTAGGTATTTAGGTACTCAACACTTGTTGATTTAACTAGGGTCTGTACATGCCTACATCCAAAGCAAAATTAGCCAGTGAGAATAGTCTGAATGTGGTTACTTTTCATTTTATTTTAATAAATGAAGGAAAAAAAAGAAAAAAGAAGAAGACAATTTTGTAAACAATCAATCCCAAATTCCCTTGATTAGCATCCTTATAAAAGCATTGTAGATATGGTCCAGCTGACTAACAAACACTTCTTTACAGCCTAACCAGTTGTTATTAGAACAATTTATTTTTCAGGATTCAGGTTTTCAAACATAAATGTTCAGAGATTCAGAGTTAATTTTCATAGCGGCAGGCATAACAGTGTAACACATATGTAACTTTGGGATATATTATGCACATGATTCAGCGTATTTCTTGTTTGTGATATCCAAAAGACACCACCTACAGTTCTCAGAAATTATTTCCAAATGTCTTAAGAAGCTGTCAGCTACTACCTTTCACCAAGCAACCTTCCAAATTTGTGCACAACTTAGAAAGTTCTGGCAAGCTCTGTCATGTAACCTTGTGTTTTAGACTGCAGTGGGTGTTCGTAAAATCTCAAATGCTAAGAGGAAAGCTTGTCATATTGCATGTTCTGACCAAAAAAACATCTGTATTAGCATGCTTTAAAAACCCACGAATAATAGCTCAGAAAAGCATTTGTAAATATTTCAGTGGAAGCCACTGAATTAAAAAACCTAAACAAAACAAAATTAATGTGGTTTACTCATAAAGTACAATTAGAGACAATTTTTCTGGAAATGAACTATATCACTGTCATGGTGTTTGTCACATTCTCACTGCCCTTAAAGTGGCCATGAAGTAAGCCCAATTCTTTAAAATCAGCTAATTCTTTAAAATCAGCTTTCATCAATAGCTTAGCCAGTCTTGACCTCTGTAAAATTTCTCCTTTCTTTCAAGAGTGCACCACTTTGAGTTTTTAAAACTTAGTTTAAAAAATGTCCTAATAAGTAGTTACTACATTATCTAAAATGAGTGACTTTCAAACACCTGCATGCCTTTGATAGGGACTTGAGTCAGGGAAGATATCTAGCTGAGACACATAGCTCTTGACTTCCAAAATCTTCTCTCTTTAAACCCGTTTTAGGTATCTATAAATGGAATACCTTTTGCCCTGTGGTCATGACTCTGAAAATATATGGTTCTGCTCAGGCTAAGTTCAGTGTATGTAATCATCTATTTATTGGGAAAACTTTGCCTATGTAAAAATAAATTATAAGTAAAACAAAATGTCATCTGACAAGTTTTTTGCAGTCCATTGTGTAGCAAAATCTAAATGGTGCCATAGAGTAAAATTTGCCTGAAATCAAGAATGAAGCACTGGATGGGACACACATGACAAAACTAGAGCTCTCTGAAGATTGAGCTTTGATAAAGTACTTCCATTAATTTTAAGGGAAACAGAAATATGCTGCTCCCACCCTATTCCACACAGTCATTTTGACAAAACAACTTAGCAGTTTAGAAGTTTTTGGTTATAAAGACTTCATCAAGAGGTATTATTTTTTTTTATTTTTTAAATTAGAACTGCTGCTGCATCCTTGGGAAGTTGCATTCCAGAAATGTGTGCCTCTTTCAAAGTGTGATAGGGCTGCTGAATGAGCAGAAGAGCATTTCCAGTGGGTTCAGTCAGTCATTGCCTGGGCAATGTGACTGCTCTGCTGTTTTGGAGGTCCCTGGCTCCTGCTGCCAAGCACCACAGTGCAATCAAACTAATCAATTGTGTTTTCAGTCATAAAACTGGCAGCCATGAACTTTTCAGTTTTGTGATACGTTTCATTGTTGATCTTTAAGCTGGAAAGCAAAATTTTTGGTAGACATTATCATAGCATTTATAGTAAATACTATCCTGTTGAAAAGAAACCCTCAACAAACCCTGTTTAAAAAATATTTTTTAATAAAAATCAATAAGGCAGCTGTAAATGGGTATCATGCTCAAACATTTATACAAGAAATATTAACAATGGCTTCTATTTCTGGAGAAATTCCAGAAATCACAAATACAGATTCATCTAGGAGGTTTTAGTTTAAAATGCATGATATTTTTCCAATAATGGTGTCAGTTGTAAGTGTTAATCAAGAAAGTCCTGATAAGATTAAGTTAATCTGTATTTAGTACATACCAGAGGAAGTATTCTTTTAAGGTTCCACAGGAAACATTGAATTCTTTATAGTTCCTCACACTATTGTCCATGACTTTGCTCAACATACCTTTGAATTTCCTTGTAAACTTCATTTAGAAAGATATATTTGAAAAACTAGAGAATATCCTGAATTCTGTTAATTTTGAAGGAGCTCTAGGGGAAAGTGAAATTCACTTGCTTTTAATGTTCATATGACATAGAGCATGCTAAATGCATATATATGCAAAATACGTACCAATAAATAACAACTGTAACTTCATTGACAATGTCTACTAAAAGATGAGAAAGAACTACACAAACAGTGGCTCAGGCTGAGGTTTTTAGAAACCCAAGGCATTAAGGCAGTAAATTCCCATTTAAATTCAGCAGAAGTTGGGATTCTGACTCCCCTGAGCTCTATTAAAAACCTCCCTTCGCCCTTGATTCACAAATGCAGTTGCTCCATTAGTTTGATTTTGATTAATTAACAGTGCTTTTAGGGTTTCCTTGAATGAATTTCTCAAATGTTTTTAAACTGAAATACATCAGTTATTTCCACTTTTAAGCATAAAGGAATTCAGCAGTATTTCAAAGTGTTTGTAAATGGTGGCTTAATAGCTTCTAATGCATCATGGCCCAGGTTTTACAAGTTGATTATGAATGCTTATACAGTTTAGAAAACCAAATGGCAGCCCTTACAACCATGGCTCATATTAATTGAATAGGTAAATTACACTCTTTATAGCAGAGTAATACATATGACAATAAAATGCTAACAATTTAACTCTCAAAGTTGGGCCAATGTGACAAACTGTTCTGTGAAAGGGAACTAGTAAGGGCAATAACATCATGTTAAGGAATGCTCTCTAGTACAACCTGATAGCAGTATGTCAGCACAGACAGTCTCTGATGGACAGCTGTGGCTTGTTAAGGCACATCATAAGGTTACTGATCAGGAAGAAAAAAGGGGATATGCATACTATCCTTCAGTAACAGTGAAAATCTGATGCATAAGCATATTGAAACCAAAGCAGGAAAAATGGAAGGCTGCAATGTTACTTGCAAAACCTAAGTAGACATTAACCAAAATTCACCCTGCTCTTCAAGTGGCCTCAACACAGCAAAAATGGGGGATCTGGAGGGTGAGGGGGCAGGGATCATGCTGATTAGGATGGATTCCCATTACACCTTATAATTTAATGTACTTTTCAGGTTTGCACTGGTTATACTACATACTAGTAATAGGAAAACTGAGTGTTTCTACAGACAGACAGTAGTTCCAGATGGAATACAAACATACCCAAAATGCTCTAGTGAAAGGTGTCCATCCCTGCCCATGGCAAGTGGGTTGGAACTGGATGATCTTTCAAGTCCCTTCCAAGCCAAACCATTCCATGAGTCTATGATATACAGACAAATGCAAAAATTAGAACAGTAAATCCTGACCCTCTGATCAGTATTCCGAATTCTACATTCTATTTTCTAATAACAGTGCAAGTAGAACAAATTCTGATTCTAACACACTAATAAAAAATTCTGCCTGGAAATGTTTCCTGTTTGAATAAAATTTCTGCCTTCTGCCTGACATGCAGTCTGGTGTTAAATTCATGTTGCAAGAGAAAGAATATCTGTGTGGCAAAGATGGATCAGTCATAGGTCTGAGACCCTTAGGTATTCTCAAGAGTTAAATGATGACATAGAATCATAGGATAGTTAGGCTGGAAAGGACCTTAAGATCATCTAGTTCCAACCCCCCTGCTATAGGCAGGGACACCTCACACTAAACCGTGTCACCCAAGGCTCTGTCCAGCCTGGCCTTGAACACTGCCAGGGATGGAGCACTCACAACTTCCTTGGGCAACCCATTCCAGAGTCTCACCACCCTAACAGGAAAGAATTTCTTCCTTACATCCAATCTAAACCTCTCCTGTTTAAGTTTGAACCTGTTACCCCTTGTCCTATCACTACAGTCCCTAATGATGAGTCCCTCCACAGCATCCCTATAGGTCCCCTTCAGATACTGGAAGGCTGCTATGAGGTCTCCACACAGTCTTCTCTTCTCCAGGCTGAACAGCCCCAACTTTCTCAGCCTGTCTTAGTATGGGAGATGCTCCAGTCCCCCGATCATCCTTGTGGCCCTCCTCTGGACTTGTTCCAACAGCACCATGTCAGCATATGTTGAGGACACCAGAACTGCACACAATACTCCAGGTGAGGTCTCACGAGAGCAGAGTAGAAGGGCAGGATCACCTCCTTTGACCTGCTGGTCATGCTTGTTTTGATGCGGCCCAGGATACCCTACCACTACAGAGCCAAGAGACTTCAGGTGGAGTTTCTGATCCTTCTGGAATTGCACTCTTATTGCTTGTCAAGGACATACAGTCCATTGGGGTACTTCCTATTTTCCATCTGAACTTGCATCAAATCATATTAACAAGCTTTTTGCCTATCAGTGGGGTAGTAATACCATTCTGTTGCTTAACACTAACATCAAGTAAATAGAAAAGTACATTTACTTTATCTTAGTTCATTTCCGGGGCTGCAGATAAATTAATATGTGTAACTGTTCAAACCAAATAACTTTCAGTCAGACTGTTGCATTTTTCAATATCTGTTTTTCAATATTTCATGATGTTGTATGAACGCGTGACATACCCATTAAACAAAATGTTATTAACAGAAGCAAAAATTGGGAGCACATCACTTCCTTTTATTAATTATTTCCACAGCAGTATTGGGGTAAGCAGTGTTCAGAGACAGAGAAAAATAAATCAATTGGTTCTCATATGTACCTAGCCAACAAAGAGATTAAAACATTTCATAGGATTTCTGCTTTGTGTTTTTTCACTAAATAAAAGTAAAAATTACTTTTTCCCATTCTGTCATTGGAATAGAGACACAACAGGAATATAAAGATTTAAGACTTATATACAAAAACATACTACTGAGAATATGGTAAAAATATGAGTAAGCAGAAAGGAATTACTCAGCTGGAATATGACAGTTCATTGTGGCCAGTGTTTTTAACTCTGCAAAAGTGCCATGAGGTCTTTGATATGCAGGTATGTTTGCAGTTTATGTAGCTTGTCAGCAAGGTGTCTCTAATGACCCAAATTTTTAAATGTGATGCTCAAAAATTAGCTTAGATGTGACTCAAAAGACAGTGACTCGGAAGCACTTACTTAAATAAATGACTGAAATACTGCTTGACTAGGTTTCAGTGGCAGGCTTTAAGATGTGTTTGTGCATGCATCTGTGTGTGTACATATATATATAAACACCTGATGAAGCATGAAACTTATATAAACATCTGTGGAAATATGCTTCCTGAGTCCAATACTTTTCTGTAGCCTCAACCCTGTATGGAATGGAAGAAGATGGAGACCACTCAATATATGAAAAACCAAAGGAGTTTGTTTTTTTTCCCTGAAAGACCTAAAGATTTGTGGCCTGTGTCTAACCCATCCAAGGTGAAGGGGTTGCATGGGAGGAAGCCTCTTTTCTTCCCTTCCCTCCCAGCCAAGTATACCCAGTCCTTGTCCTGCAAACCTGGGAGTAAAGTTCTTCTCTGTTGTTGCTAATCATTCACATAATTTATGATACCATTTTGATATTCTTCAGTATGCTCTGCAGCCTACACTAGTAAAGCTGCTTGAGAAACTAAGATTTTTTCAAATGGCATTGTAAGGAAATTCTGGTTTGGGAATCAAGAAATATCTGATTTTTATTAGGAAGTACAGTCACTTTTCTTATTGCTTCTCAGAAGACACTCTGAGAAAAGTGTTTAATGCTTTATTAATGGAAAATTCAAATGACGTTTTAAAAGGTGTTCTACAGGTATCTGTTTTTCAGGCATGTGATATCACTACAATCTATAAGTGGAAGTGTTAAAACAGTCAAATCTCTGAAATGGTCTTCCAGGACACAATCTTCTCCATTTTCAATGCATTAGATCAATCAGAAACTGATATCCTGTATATTTTAAACACTATAAAATCATTTCTTTCATAGTCAGATCAGATAGCTTCATGGCATTCCAATCTAGAGAAAAATATTGTGAATCCAACCAAATACTGTTGTCTGGCTAAGGACTTATTTATTCTATCTATCCAATTACTGAAAGTGGAAACACTGGAGTTATTTTTGTGGGATATGATGGGGACTTTCTTAAAGATAAAAAGCTCAAGGGAGATGGAATAGGATGAACTTTGAAGGAAGAAAAATGAATTTACTGTAACTAATTTAAAAAAAAATCTAACGACTTGTAGAATAAATTGGCATGGTTCATCTAAAGCGTAATATCAGTTTTACAGAGTAAAGCATCCTACCTTAATATTTTTTTTAATGACCTCAAAATAACTGTTTCTAAAAATTGAATACTTTAACTAACTTGAATGAAAAAGTATTCCATTTTGCATTCCTGGTCAATTTCTATTCTTTTTCTATTATTCTATTTGTTTTCTCTTTACAGCTTAGCTGATATAAAATGTTTTACACCTACCTTCTGAAAAGTTTCAAGAATAATTAAAGAATATGGACCCTAAACTGAAAAGAGAGGTGAGAAGTGAGAACTTTTTGAGATCATTTATGACAACAAAATATATATATTTTCAAGACTCATTTCATTTATACCTTTTTTGGATATGCACATATTCACAGCAACAGAACTCTATAACTTTTTAAATACGGAATCTAATTTGTTATTTTTTTATTTTTTTTTTACCTTAAAGAAGTCACTAAGTCAGAAATGGACATCTCTTTGTACATTCTATAGAAAAAAGATCTAAAACATCAAGGTTTGTAGTTGATTTAAATAAGAACAATAACTCATACTGACAAATCCAGATATCAAAATTAAAAATGAAGTAGAAATACTGGTGTACCAAAGAATTTTCTAGTTGAATCTCCTATACTTACAATCATACATTAGGTATCAGGGAAGATCTAGTTAATGGAAAATAGTATCTTGTTGGTATTCATCTTAGATAAACATACAAATACGAAAATACCTTTGGTGAAAACTATGCTTGACTATTTTCTTCTGCCCCAATGAGCCCAACTGCTTTACTGCTCGTTTTGAGAAGACAGGCACAAGACCATAAAATACACCCCTCAGGAAGCAAAGGCTGTTACCACTTTTTTTCGGTGGAAAGCATGTATCCTACTCAGTGACAAAGAATCCAAGAGATCTCTAGCTTAGTTATTCCAATGTAAATTGACTTTTCTCTTGTAATATTTGTCTGAATGTGTATAGCTTTCACTTTTCAAACACAGAATCTCATTACACTTCATTCTACTGGATTACAGAAATATCTTCCTTATATAGGTATTCATAGATCACAGTCAAATCGTACCTGCCTTCACTCAAATGAAATAAATGATTTTAGCTTGTTAGTCTCATTTTAAAATGAGCTTTCAAGGCCTTGAAACAGTGCCTTTTATTCTCCAATTACTGACTGGAAAACAGAAATTACTCCTCTCAGCTTGCTACACAACAAACTTTTTAAAGGCTCTATCATGGGATTAATGTTAGGTTTCATATATGTCTTCTCCAATGCTAGCATTTCGTGTATTTATGTCAGGTACCTAATAATCAGACAGTGGGGTTAAACATCACTGTGAATGGAGATGAAGTCTGATCTACAAAGTGGTTGTAATGTACAAAATGGAAAAAAATCCAAAACAAACCAAACAACCCTGCTGTGTTCCCAGAAGGCCACAGTTTGTACTTGTGGTATTATTTCACCATGATCCATCACTCATTAACTTGGCAGAAAACCATTTCTGAAAATTACTTAGGTTTTATTTTTCATTTATAAAGAAGTAAACAATGTAGTCCTGTTAAAGTGTGAGTAAAGGAGCATTGATTACTATGGAAATGACTAAAAATATTTGGTTTAGATATATATAAATTATACATTATGAATATATGTTACATGCAGAGCATTTATATGTGAACTTACATATATAGGCCGAAATGCAGAAAAGCTATCTCATTTTTGAAGCAGGACAATATTTCAAATTTCTTAAAGTTCTATTAATGTTTGAGCCTTATAGAAAAAAATAAAAATGAGGCCACTTTGCAAGACCAATGTCTGCTACGGAAGCAAAATAATGACATGCAGAAAGATGAAATGTGGTAGGAACCTTGGGAAAAAAAATCTAGTACAATAATAAATGAAAATAGTTTTATCATCTGATATAGATATTAGAAATATTTCTCTGCAGATGATAAGTGTGACTAGAATAGCATCCATTTAAAAGAAATTACATTACTGGTTCACCTCTGATGGCTATTGTGGGACTGATATTAGAGTAGTGCTATCTGCAATTTACCTTTTTTAACTAATAGCTCTTTGTTTTCTGCATGGATCCTTTTAAAATCTCTCATATGCTTTTAAGATATCACTTACCATTTAATCACTTTCCACTTATTCTTCACTCTCCAGGCTCTTCAATCTTTAGCTGCATTATGATTTTCTGTGTATATATATTCAGATATGTACACAGACCAGATTTCCTACTATATACATCTGTCTTGACAGATATATAATCTTTTACATTAATATTTGGTGTATTACCAGAAAGATCAAGCTGTTCAGGGGATCATTAATCTGTTAAGACCCACAACAAAAATAGCCACAGAACCTCCTGAGACCTGGGACACAGTCAAATGGAAAGCTGGGTGAAGGGATAATGAAGTCAGAGGGCAAAGGGATGGAAATCTCACATGGTTCCAGATTCAGTGCTCTGCTTTGTTGCCTAATACTATTTTTTTTTATGAGGTAAAACTGCACAGTGGTGAGCAGCAAACTTTGTGGTGTGTTCTTTGAAAATAACATCCAGAGAAGCTGTATAGGTCTATGTTCACTTTACTTCAGGATTATAAGCTGTATCTGGCTATTCTTGTGATCATCAAGCAACCATACCAAAATAAAGAGTTCTGTATTCGAAATTATTACAGGATGTCCACTTTAAATAGTGGACATTCTCCAAGGAGGTATGTGGGTTACTGTTTAAAAGGCCCACTGCTACTTTTGCCCAAGCAATGCTGCTTCAGATCATTTGCTGTGTGTGCTTAAATGCTGTGTTAAACTGGGATCTTAAAAGCTATGAGTGCTGTAAAACTCTCAGTTGTATTGCCAAAAATGATTTCTTTTGCAACACTATTATTACTGCTAATATAAAAGCAGACTAAGCTATTAGCCACTTTGCAGAGAGATATTATTCACACAAAGATATAAAATCCTTCTGAATATCCAAGGAAAAAAGGTAGTTTACTGAGTCTTTAGCATATGGATTTTGGATTAAGGTATAGCAAGTATCTTTGTTATGATGAAAACGAAACGTTCAATTAAATTCCAGGGATAAACTCAGAAGCAAAATTTACAAATCCAGTGCTTCTCTGAGGCATGTGGCAATGTCTGTAAAGTACCAACAGGCTGTGGTGTAACTGAGTTAAAGCAATACTGAAGAGCTCACTTTCCCCTATCACTGCAATCACAATTACATTCGTGCTGTTAGGAGACTCATTTGCAGCGGAGTTCAGGAAAGCAGGAGTATTCAAAGTGGCTCAGAGTCCTTTTTTCCCCTTCCCCCACTCAAGATGCACTCTCTTAGGTATAAAATGAGTAGGCCATATAAACATTTTCTCAAAGCTCAAACAAAAACGCAACCCAAAGCGCTGAGCATTTCCAGGATTCTCCCCCATTTCCCCATATTTTGCAGGTTAGGTGGGAAGGAGCTGTGAAAAAAATTATTTCTTCCTCCATCAATCAATATATTTGATTGTTTAATACAAAAAAATAACAAACCAAACACTGAGAGGGAACAACACTGACTTACACATCTTTGAAAACCAGAAGTCATGCACACTTGAAAACACAAAAACCCCCTATGACTCCGTGAACCTTTTTTTTGGACCTTGTTTTGCAAGGTGCTATACAATAGCTGGAATACATAAAGTCTCCCTATTCCACGGGCTTTTACATGTATAAATTAGCAGCATGAAGATGCTTTTCTGTCCACACTGTACTGGACTTTTCTGTTCAGTACAATTCAAACAGAAGTACTAGAAAGAATCATCTTCAGCATCACTATTGCTAAGAAAGTAATAAAGCATTTTGTACTTTAGAAAGATAAAAACTATTGCATCCATTGAAATGTACAAACACATGCACACAATACTGCATACATTTTCTCTCAGATTGAGCATAGGTCCTCTCTATATTTTTAGTTATTCTTACTTTTAAGATTTTTATGTACTAGCCATCATAAAACTGTTCTCCATGGTGTAAACTGGTGAGCGAATGTAGAGTGACCATCTGCTAGCTTCTGTGATGTTGAGCTTCATTAGCACACTGATCACAGAACACATTTATTGGCTGGGCCTATCAAAGTATTATGGAATATTTATCAACACACTTTTCCCTTCCTTCCATTATCCCCTTTTCCCCTTCCCTCCTTATGGATTCCACTATGATCATATGACTCCTGCAGCTGATTCACTGTACTTAACCAGGTCCTTCTTCAGTAGCCCAGCAATTCAACACCAGCAAGCCTGAAGCAAACCCTTTAGTTCCAAGGGGCACAGCTGGGGTAAGTAAGTGGGGAGAATAATTTGCCTTCTCTTTGTTTCCTCAAGCGTCTTGCAAGTTCCACTGGAGAGTTTGCTCACGGAAGCTGTGAGAAGAATAAATGCCATTGGGGAGAAAAAAAACCAAATCCTAAAAAATTAGAAACACTTGCAGAAGTTACTAAAATACATTCACAGAAATATCATGGATTCAGACCTGATTTTGGACCACATGATTTAAAAGTGGTTTCATGTATAAACAACTAAATTGAAATTTGTTAAAATGCTGGAGTAAATACTTGAGGATAGAAGATAGACACAGGAGGCAGTTAAAATTGTTGTGCCTTTTTAAGATTACCTGCGACACTAAAACCAATTGCCTAAACTCCAGTCTTTTTGAGTTGGTTCCTCTAACAGGAAAAGGGAATTATCCAGCCATTTATCTCACTCACCATGTAAATGACCTATGTAAATTAAAATATTGATCCTTTCTCTTGGTTGGTTCAACATTCTCCATTCCACTTAAAATTTCACATAGAGGGTGAAGTGGCCTTGGTATGTGAATGCACTAAGACATTCATTAAATTCACATTTTATTTCTTCCTATACATGTAAAAGGTTTTAACATACTGAGATTAGGATTTGGATTTGAAGGCTATTTGTTACCAGGTTTTTTAACATTGCTCTCTGCTTTCAAAAGTTCAGAATGAAAAGGAATCAGGGGTTTACCAGACTGTTCAATACCTTTATTAACAAATTTGAGACAGGTAAGAATTTTATATTAACCTCAGATAAAAAAACAATTAACATGGAAGCTGAGCTCTTTGGTGTAAGGATGGTACACAAGATGTCCCCTCTCACAACTGCTCAAAGAAAACCTAAAAATACTTATTATAAATAACAATAAATAAACAATAAATATTTTAAACAAATGTGTTAAGAAACTACATTGTAGCTGCACTTTTAAGTAACCTAAGGACACGTATATTAAAAGCATGTAGGATACTTGCTTCGTGTGAGCATTTTTTTATGAGACAATAAAAGAAAATAGACTCAGAAACCTCATCACTGAATTATTACTTATCAGGGAATAAATTTTACCATATTTTATCAAGACACAAATGAACAAAGCAGCAAAATTTCTTATTTTTATCTTTCTTCCCAAACATTGGTGAGTTAGTCTTCAGATAAAAAAATCAAGACAAAATAAATCGATTTGCAGTATGAACAGCAGACAGAGTGCATATTGTCAACCAACAGCATACACTGTCAACCAATACTCTTGTCTATAAAGCCAGCCTGGCTGTTAATACTAATGAAGGCATTTGTTGTGCTCTTTTAAAAGGTAATTTTATTTGCTATATACATTTCTGCCATACACTACAGCTTTTCTGATGATCCATTGGGTTGGTGATAGTACTGTCCTGAATGTCATTATACAGCAAAAAGACCATTTCCTGACATGCTTTACAGCTGTCTAGTAATTCTAAGAGCAGCAGGAAAATTTAGTGCAGAAACACTGAGTAAGCCTACTTGGATAAGGCCAGAAGAGTGCAAATGGGAAAGACTGCTAAGGTCATGCTGAATGCTGGGGGTACAGTGCTTATGTGCAAGTATAGTAGATACTCTGAGACAGATCCATTTAGGAATGGTGGAATCTGTCAAAAGTGGATGTCAGCATTCAAATGACACAGGGGTTCAGCTGGGAAGAAAACAAATACTAAAGATTGTAAATGCAGCATACAGTGGAGCGAATTGCTTGTGATTCTAATTGGTGTGTGCTGATAAAGAAGACAACTAAGAGGTAGAAGGGATTTGGTTTGTAAATTCTACTACTGGGTGCTAAGGGGAGTTCTGAAGAGGTGCCTCATCACATCATCTATCTATTCAACCTAACTGGGCAATCCATGGTGCAAGTAAGGTGAGTTGTAGAAGTGGACCAGGGTTACAACTTTCATTTGGCTCCTCTTATAGCACACTATGCTTCAAATATACAAATGTGGAGAGTAGGTCTATTGGTTACTCACCTGTGCTAATAAATTAAACAGTCTCTGGAACGTTATTGAGAAGTGGCTCACAGCTCTCCAGACCCCAAACTACAAAAATGGCTCATGTCAACCAGGCCATTCTCAAGGACTTCTAGGTCCCAAACCAAAACTGGATTTTCCAATGACCGTAGCTAGTAGGCATCAAATCTGTTAAGGATAGCAGCATTTGCACACTCAGTTTATTAGCATAGATGTAGTCACAGTGCCTCTGTAACTAATAAATTCTGACTGCCTATTACCTTCACCTCTCTACCACCCTGAGTCTTACACAGCATTTTATCCTTATGCGTTGACAAGAGGCATGAAATACTGCTCTGAAATTCCATCTAGATTTAAGTCTCGTATATAGAAAACATGCTTATTTCAGTCTCCTCCTTTAGGTTTATTACAGGAAAACAGGTCTTGTGAATAATCTGTTTAACACCTCAGTTCTTCACAGCTGGAAGAGAAAGTTTTGTGGATATTACCTAGTATATAGAGGATAATAACTTTAGCAGCATTTCATGTTTTCAGTGCAGAATCCTGGGAATATGAGACACAGCTGAAGATTCACTGAAGATAAAAAGGATTCCAATAAAGAAAACAATCCAAACAACTTTTTCATTTCTTGGAAACAGTGTGTCATGCACATTGATTAAGTATGCTAAAGGCATGCCTAAATAACTCCTGCTAAGGACTTCGTATTTTGAAACCTCAGGACTGCCATGTGTTTTGCACAGTAATTTGCAGTTATTTTCAGGACTCCAACACAACATAGGTAATATAAAAAAAAAAAAAAAAAAAAAAAAAAAAAAAAAAAAAAAAAAACCTTTTAAAAGAAAAATATAAAAAAAAAAA
>NDXB01017702.1:74169-97810 GCA_002631895.1 Agapornis roseicollis
CAGATTAAAAAAAAAAAAAAGAAAAAACAAAAATCCAAGCTTTTACTAGGAAGGTATAGAGCCTACTTAGTGGTATCTATAAAAAAATTCCACTGCAGAGCTAATTCTCTCATATGATCTGAAGAGATCTAGCAACAGAGGGGCTGTGTTTTGGATGGCAAAACACCTAGGCAGGTGTGCTGGATACTCAGATAGAAGACCAAGATTTGGTATAAATCATGGCTCCAAGAGGGTCAGAGTCCTACAGTTCAAAGATGATGGTGATCCCAAGACTGCTGCCTCAAAAGAGAGTACCCGATGTGTAGGTATAGTAGCAGATGGTAACTGGACCCCTAACACCTCCTGTTACACAGTTCCTTTAAAAATCACAGTCCCTGTTGCTTGCTGAGCCTGCCCTCATGTCTGGGCAGATTAAAGTGTCCTCAGACAGAAGAAACAATTGTCACTTCTAAGCAAGAAAAAGTGGGACAAAATTAGAAGGCTCATGTGGATAAACTTGCTTCATTACAGAGAAAATTCAATGTCAATTCATGTTACAAATCCATCAGGAGTGAGCTGGCGAAAACTCTCTTTGCCTAACCATTCACTTCGTGTTGGCTTCTCCGTAGTGCTCATATTTGGCAGGATGCATTAGCCAGAAGCACAGTTCATGTAAGGAAAATAGGAGAGCAATATGATTCATAGCATCCAGCACATAATGTATTTTGTCATTGCTTAGCTGATATTCTGCTATTTCATGTCTGCTTAGAAAGGTGACCAGCTAATTACCACTAGCATTTTCAAACACCGGTGTTCAAGATTTTGAAGTCTAGCTGTTTTCTTTAAAATTACTTAAGTGTCTAAAGCAACAACATAAACCCGTAATTAATTCCTTTGAAACTGCTTGATTTTTGTACTAACTAGTATTCAGGCAATTCAACTGCATTTATTCAGAAAGATTTAAAAGAAGGTGGAGGGGATGATTCATAAAGGATTTTCTTTGCCTTTCTAATTGAAAATTTCAATGCAGTTAATACTTTTCACTTCTCCTTGTCCACTCTAATCTTATTTATTGTGCCTCTGACACCTTCCATTATCCTTCCCCTGACTTGTTGTTTTAGATGAAACAGTTCTACCATTTTAACACTGAAAATGATATTATTTCAATGCTACAAGCGCCAACTTCTTATGCCTTTACATATACAAATTAAAGAGTGGGTTATCATTAATTATGCACTACATTTTCCTGGCAACAGTCTGAAAGTGACAAAACATTTGCTTTTGTCATAGTTCTATTAAGTGAACCCAAATTGAGCTGTTGAAATTTATGACACTTTACTGTGTTTTTAGTTTGCAACACAGGGTCAGGATCATAACAGTGATTTTATTTTATTTTGCACTTTATTTTCAGTGATCCTTGTAAGGATGTTAATTAAATTGTTTGAAATAAACTGTTCTTATCATTCCAACAACCTATATTTATTGCATATTAGGGAGAAATTTCTTGTTAACATTGCTTAATTTTCTAACGGTTCAGTTTAATATTGGAAAAAGACTATGATAGGAAAGACAACTGCTTTAACCTGAATGATAATGAGTCAATTTTTCTTAGAAAAAAAATTAAATTTACAGCACATTCAGTATGGCTATGGGAAACAGCTAAGTATGTGGAATTTTCATACATGTATATCAGTTCTGGATATCAAAAATACATTTTCATTTATCAGCAACATAACTGAGAATTTTCCATCCCAAACGACAGATACCAAAACCCCTAACCCTACCCTGGGAAAACCACATGACATCATTATAAGCAACCAGCAAGTACAAACCTATGATAAAACTAGCTAAATTAAAGGTTTATCTCAAGAATATAACCAGAGTGACCAGCAGAATCTAAGTGATGAGGTCTGGTCCTGCACTTGACTGTACTCATGTGGAGCATTGATTACTTAGATGGGAGCACATTTCAATGCCACTCAAGAAGGATGGCACAACACAGCCTAGAACTTTGTGAAACCTGGACTGTTGTGAATCTGGACTTGCAAAATTATCCACAGTGCTGTGGATAAAGGCAGATGAAATGCAGACAGTGTTTCCCCTGTCAGGCAGCCTGGGAGGAGTAGCTAGGATTCTCTACAGCATGCAGGTACACTTACCTCCCTACAGAAATATTTTTAGAAGGAGAGAAGCAAAACAAAGGACATTTTTAACCTGTCCCCCATGTTAATTCTTACACTAGCATGAGTTTTGCAAAGAGGACTTGGGTGATCTGATGAGTGCTAGGTTGAGAAGATCTTGAATTATTTATATAGACATTATACACTCTGTAACTGTATTAATACATATATATTTAATCAATGCAATTACTGATGTGATTATATACATATATATTTAAATATAAATTTATTTTATGCATGTATGAATATAGGAGTGCAAACAAAGAAAATGCATATAATATTTTAGTCAATAGAAGCCTACAAAAATATCAGTCTCAGATTTTCAATTTTTATGCATGACTGAATGAAAAAAAAGGTTGCTAAATTCCTACAGAAACTTACTGTAAATTTTTTTTCTGAGGAATACACCTTTAATGACTCGCTTGAAGGTTGAGCATGTGAGTTAGTTTTTCTGCTCAAAATGACAAAAGAATTGCAACCCGTTCTTTCTGACCTGTGACTGCTCATAAGCTCCAGTGGCTGAAATGTTTTACCCATAATTAGATGTACAAGTTGAGTTAATTAAGGTAAATTAAGAAAAGTACATAATATTAAAAACCAAGAAGGTGAAACCAGAGGTAAAACATTTGTTTCCATATGTGCTCTACAGGAATCAGAGATCATTTAACTTGTATAATATAAAAAGGAGAAAAAAACATTAAATCCTGTTCATGCTTTCCTTTGCTTTATGTGGTGGTACTTATAGGCATTTTTAATTTTGTACTCAAAAATCAATAAGCGCCTCTGGATCATCTGACTTCTCACTTGGACTCTTATTCCTAAGCACCGACAAAATAAATGAAAACATTTCTGGCTGGTAAATATTAACAGTCCTGAATAACCCTAATAGTTAAGGTTGCAGTTCCTATGCAGTCAAGTACCTACAAGTGTGTTTAATGTATTCTTTACCCTCACCATACTCCCTAGTAACTTAATTTCATATTTTCTATTAGTACTTTCAAGTTACTATGTCATTTTAACTTTCAGCACTTGAGGCTAGAAATAGAATAATACATTAACAAACAGCGTAAGGGTTTCATGAGATGGTCAGATGTTAGTCAATGGTCTTTGGCACTGAACACTCCTTTTTCCACTGAGCTACAAAATTCTACCTAGATTCTGTTTATAGAAATGTAATGCACTTTTATTTTCTTCTCCCACAGCAATAGTAATTTTACTTTGATCTCATACCAGCCAAACTATTAAATGTAACCATGCTCATAAGCAAGGTACGAGACAAGCACAGCCTATGATTTCTAGTAGAAGGTCATAACCCAGATTTTTTTTTTAAATAACTATTACAATGAGGAACAGGGTATAGCCACAAAAAGGAATAGTTATAATTTATGCCTGACTTACTTCAGCAGAATATAGTTTATTTATAAACTGCTTATGGCAAACTCTGTATGCCCTGTTCTATGCATGTGCTGAACTGTCTTCTGGTAAATTATTTAAATTACACCTAGCAGTAATTCCTGAGGACTTTCATACTTCATTTTCTCTATTAATGTAACAGGGAAAAGCTGCTTTGCAAGGATTGCTCTAAATTCCCAGAGTGTGAGTTCCAAACTCTGTGTGTGTTGCATTATGCCTGTCAAAAAACTTGTCTTCTCCTGAAATTTATTACTGAAGTCTCTCCACTAGAACTACTCATTGAAGCCTTACGGAAAGCTCATACATGATTTAAGAAGCTAACAGCACTGAAAGAAATAGGTCAGGTAAAAAAACCCTGAATTTAAGCTACCTTCACTTATTACTTATGCAAGATTATGCATAATTTAGCACACTGCTGAATATGCAAGGGAAGAATAATTGTTTACCAAAATATTTACTCTGTGTTCGTACCTGTGTTTTAGTGAGATAAGGTGATTTCTCAGCCCTTGCTAATCACTTTAGAATTAGAAAAGGATTAAATAAGTTTTTGATTATGCTGATAACTGCATGACATTACATGTAAACAAAACTCATGTTTAACAAGCTTTTTCAAAGAGGATACCTCATACATTAGACATATCAGGTTGTTGAGAGTGGGAAGTTTAACCTTTATAAGAGGACTTCTCCCCTTTTATATTACCTATTTAACCCTTACCAGCAGCACCATAACCAAGAGAGCTTTCTTCTAAAAAAAAATGGATATTGAAAGAAATTGGGGGGTGGGGGTAGTAGTTTGAACCTTACAGGAAAACAAAGATCCTGCACTAGCTGACATAATTTTTTAACAGCTTATGTCAAAAGAATCATTAAAAAGAAACCTGTTGTGGTTTTTTGTTTGTTTTTTTTTTTTTTTTTTTTTTTTTTTTTTTTTTTTTTTTTTTTTTTTTTGAAAAATTTTTTTTTTTTTTTTGNTTTGTTTGCAGAAATAGTGTTTTGAATCACGCTTTGTGAATCTATACAGGGAACAAAGAGAAAAACCACAGCCGTTTTCTGCAGTGCATAAAACTTGGTAAGCAACTAAGTATTAGAAATCAAGATTGCCTCTTTTTTTTTTTTTTTTTTTTTTTTTTTTTGAATGTTACTTTTAGCTTCATGCTTCAGAAAAATTGTGATTTGTTTATGGGCTTTTTGGAAATAATGTGCAGTATGTGAATATAGACAATCATGACAAAAGTGACAGCTTCTTAAGTCTCTATAGAACTCTTCTTGTGAAAGGAAGACTAGAAAGGGTAGGTGCTCATGTGAAAATAATTATTTAATCAATAAAGGACATTGCAAAAGTAATAGCTTTGTAGTTTTAAAGTTGAGAAAACATTCAATGTGAATTTGTTATACAGAAAGCCAATTTGTCCTGTGCTCCATCAAAAGCAGTGTGACCAACAGGTCAAGGGAGGTTATTCTCCTCCTCTACGCTATTCTCATGAGAACCCACTTAGAGTACTGTGTTCAGCTCTGTGGCTTCCAGCAGAAGAGGTATGTAGACTTTCATGTGAGTCCATAGGACAGCCACAAAAATGATCAAAGGATGGAGCATGGTTCCTATGAAGACAGGCTGAGAGAATTGTATTTGTTCTGCTGGGAGAAGAGAAGGCTCTAGGGAGACCTTATAATGGTCTTCTAATACCTAAAGGGAGCCTAAAAGAAATCTGGAGAGAGTTTTTACTAGGACATATAGTGATAGAACAAAGGGGAAGGGAATGGCTTTAAACTAAAAGAAGGTAGATTTAGATTAGATATTAGGAAGAAATTCTTCACAATTAGAGTGTTGAGGCACTGGCACAGGTTGCTCACAGAACTTGTGGATGCCCTATCCCTGGCAGTGTTCAGGGACAGGTTGGACTGGGCTATGATCAGCCTCATCTAGCACAAGTTGTCCCTGCCCATGGCAGGAGGGCTGGAGCTAAATGATCTTTAAGGTCCTTTCCAATCCAAACCACTCTATGATTCTATCAATCTCATTCACACATGTAATCCTCCATGATTACTTTTGTAACAACACATAATATTATACTTGCCATTTTTAAATCAAACCACAGGTAGGATGGTCATCTACCAACCTCATGATGTGTAGAGTACAGCTTTAATAACTAATGCTCACAGAAAAGCAAAATAGTAAAAGACACAGCAAATAGTTCAAAAGAATACCAAGAAAGAGACTTTTCATTTAAGTAAGATCTTCCTAATAGGATATATTTTGTACTACTACAGAAAAAGACATTGCTGTACATAGGAGAATGAAGTAACTGCGTCTAGTCCGTGTATTCCAAGCTACTTGTTTCTTCAGTGTAGGCATAGATTTATGTTAAAATTGACTTTAAAAGCTTAAGGCAAACCATATGATTTATCATTTCAAACAATCTTCTTAAGATCGTTCCAAAAAGGAATATGAGACTTTTGCTTAAATCTTTGTGTTTTCTACTTAAAAGCTCCAAAATGACTAACCTGTCCCAAATAAAAAGCTAAAATATATGGACTTTTCTGAATTTAAATATCAGAAAAAGTGTCTAAGCCAAATAAATACTATAGCAAAAGCCAATAAATATATTCATCCCATGCCTTTCTGCAGTCAGGAAGCCTATTCATGTTATGTCCCTTTAAATTCTTCAGAGATGAATTACACATGTAGGACAACTTTCATTGCTGCATTACCACTGTCAGTATTTAAAATTAAAATCTATGCAGTACTATCAATCCAATTAGGAAAGTTCATTTTTTCCTCTTTAGCTAGAAAGAAGACTGTTTCCATAATAGTGTCTCAATGTCAGGCCTGATTAAGGCAAAAAAAATTTGCAAGTTAAAGATCAAGCCAAATATGTATTTTGAGTTTGAAAATCAGCAAAAGAAATTGAGCCTCAAAAGAACAAAAACATTGCTTTGAGCCATACTAGATATAAACAGCCTAGGTGAGAGGCAAAATCCACCTTATCTATTGAGAATTCAACAAGAATTCTCCCTTTCCTTTGTATGGTCTCATTTTTGGTATGTCTTCGATTAAACTGGGTTGGAAAGACTGTCTTCACCCTCAACTGTGAGGTGACTGGCAAAGAATAAAATCAAAAATCCCCCATCATCTTACCTAAAAAAATAATTCCACTGGAAATAACTGAGTATTCATCCAGACACAGATCTTTAAAATGGTTTTTAGAAGACTCCTTCTCCTGTAGTCTTCATAGACAGTTCTACTGTGGACTGTCATTCAGCTTGTCTTTTCTCACATGTACACAAGGACCTTCCTGTAGCATTTGGCTGGATCACAAAACACCTATAAGCTTTGTAACTGCACTCAGCTTCAAAGTAATGCTTGGACACACATCTATCCTACGTGCTCTACCAGCTCTTGTAAATCAGTACTTCACACTTTCAAAGGGGTCCTGAGGGGAGTGACTTCCTTTATCAACAACAAACTGTCACTGACATAATCCCAGGGCTCCTTCTGAGGACTGGTATTCAATTGCTGCTCATCATCACATAGGCACTTCTTGAAGCAGCAGGGCTGAAGTTCTTTGAATATTCTTGGTATGAGATCAAACAACATAAATTATCATCTGGACTTTATCATACGATTCTGTACATGAAGATTTCCAATGACTAGCAGTGTTTGTATGTTAAGAAGCTATTTCTCCTCCTTCACCCAGTTGAGAGGCTAAGAAGTCTTCTTGGAGTCTTTCAAAGGGAGAGAAAATCAACTTACTTTAAATAGTGCATCCTTAAAGGGAAAACAAATGCAATTGAAAAACCCTGAAACACTGTTGCATAATAGGGATTCAGTTGGTGCAAAACCGCATGAGCACTTTCCCTTACAGTTGTGTCAGTTCTGGTCCACTGGGTGAAGAGTGGGAGAACACAATTTACCACAGCCTGAAAGAAACAGAGTGGTGGCAATTACTTTTCTTACAGTGCATGACTAGCAAATAGGGCTTACTCCTGTTCCTCTCCCACCCTAATTCAGGAAGTGAGTTAAAGGCCTTTGAGATATTGTTTACCTTGTCCCTAGATGCCTGTACCTTTATCTTCAAGACTGGAAGCACAAAAGCAGCCTTCCAGATCTGATTTGATTGCAGGAGCAATCTCACCTTCCTGCTCCAGTGACAGATTTTGCTAAAGCAGACTAAATACAAGCAATTTGTGTCCAAAGAGCAACAAAGCTGGTGAAGGGTCTGGAGCACAACTTTTACAAAGAGCAGCTGAAGGGACTGGGGTTGTTTAGCCCAATAAAAAGGAGTTTCAGGGGAGACCTTATCACCCTCTACAACTATCTAGGAGACTCTAGCTAGGAGTGTGTTGTCTCTTCTAAGTAACAAGTGATAGGACAAGAGCAAATGGCCTCAAGTTGCATCAGGGGAGGTTTAGACTATAATTTCCAACCTAAATGATTCTAAAAGAGCTGTGGAAAAATTGGGAGGCGGCAGGGGAAAGTGAGAAATAAGTTTTGGAGGTGCACATTTTCCAGATGCAATTTTAAGAGTTCATGAGAAAGCTTAAACGCTTCCTGCACACAAAACAGGGGGTCACACAGTCAGTTAGAGGGGACATTTCACCACTCTCTTGGATCCTGCCAGCCAACCCTGTGCTTGTTCATTGCTTAGACATCAAAGGGGCCAGCACAGAGGGTGCAGATCACGGAAGGTTCAAGCCCTCAGCTGTGGCTGTTTGGCCCAGTAACAGGCAGGTGTAGGCAGCAACATAAGTAATCTTAAGTCATGAACATTAAATGGTGTCTTATGTAAAAATAATAAGTCTTCTGGTATGTTATATAAAATATGTACTTACTCCAATCCTTATGTTTGGAATCAGGGCACTTGAGTATTGCATGCATGCATACTGCATACATCCCAGCTGCAACCTTGTCTGAACATTTTGAGTTTATTTGGCATTGTATTAATTTCAATATGTCTTGAGGACTGGCCTTTATTAGACTAATGTTTAGACTCCCATTCCAGTCCTTGTTTCTAACCTTCCCTGGAATGGATCAAAGTATTTAACACTCCAGGTGCTGGATAAGTTATCCAGCATCCTATTCAAAAGAATAGATAATGTAGTGCATTGCGATGCCCTATCATTACACTCTTTAGTATTTAAGAATTCCAAGTTTTACTTCTATCTCTGGGAAATTATTGAAGTAACTATATAATCTCTGTGCAATGTTACCACAATCCTGCAGGAGTAGTGATTCCACGAGGCAACATTTTTAGGAAAGATATATGCAGCCCTATTGTTATGGCTTTTATTTATTTATAGATAGATAGATAGATAGATAGGTATAAAAACTCAAAGGTTACCAGAACATAAATACAACAAATAAAAGGCTGGAATATTTATCACTGGCAGGCAGTAAGCAGTAGACTCTGCTATTCCCCTCTTCCCTAAAACAGTGAGTATTTAATGAGGTTGTAGCTTTCTTAGGGACACGTTTATTCAAAAAAAAGAAGACCCTTTTCCAGCACATATCTGGGGGGGGTGGTGGGGTGGGGTGAGAGAGGGCAAGTAAGGCTTGAAGCCCACAGTTTGTGTGTTGCTTATAAACTGTTCAGCTTTCCTTCATTATACTTTAAATTATAAAAATAACAATGGTTCCTCCTGATTGGGAGGACTGCCCACTATAGAAAATCAAGCAGGGTGATGTCTGGAATATAAACATAGTTTTCTGGATCAAATCCACCTAGAAAGGAGGTAAACAAATAGCTTGCTTAAAATACAAGTAATTAAACATATTTGACCCTCAATTCTTAGTGAAGATGGAATATATATGTTATAAAGAAGCACATAAATTTATCTTTTAAACAGATCCATCCAAAATGGAACTGTCTTGCAATATAGACATCACATTAGATTACTGTTGACCTCATGGTGTTGAAGAGGGCCATATTGTCTTCCAAATCATACTGTTGTCTGAATTTTCAAGTTAGTTTATCAGTAGTAACCCCCTCAGCTTTTCACACTCAAGTTCAATACAGACCAGAGACTATTCAGTGACCTGACTTAAATACATGGGAGGTTTATTGCGTAGTTAAAGTATATTGGTGGTAGTGAATAGAATATGTGTGTGCAGTTCTTTTATACAAGTTAATTTCTCCAATTCATCTGATTACAGTAGACCTTATTCTTTTCTTACAAAGCAAATTCTAGCACTATATTAACCTATACATCTGTATTGATTATAATGGAAGGAGAAACACAGAGCAAGGAGAAAAGATGAGAAAAATAAGGCTTCATATTCATTATGAAATTCTGATTTTTTTTCCTTAGTTTTGTAGATATAGTATTATTGTATAGATAGCATAAATCTTATAGCTAAAAAAGTGATTTTTGTAACACCGGCTTTGGAGAAAGTACGGATGAATCACAGCAAATTTGGATATAGTCATGGATTTTATGAAAATTAGTTACTTCCATAATTTTTGTTCCTCATGAAAAATTCATATACAAGTAATATTAATTCTGCTTCATCCACCTTTTGCTTCCAAATATTTTGCATATTTTTATATTGATGGTATTTCTATATATTGGATTTCTGAGTTCTTCTAAAGCAGAACACTACTGAAATTGACAAACACAAAACTTCTTTATGAATTTTTTGAGATAGAAAAAAGATTTTTCATTATTATCATCTTCTCACAAGCATTTATTCACAAAAGTTTGTACACGTTAAAAGCAAGTCTTGTTAACTTCTGAGATCATTCTGTAACAGCTCACTACAGTCAGAGGGGGTTCTTCTGGTGACTTGAATATGGTATGACAAAAACAAGAAGACCTTGTTAACATTTCCTGATACAAATAAATCAGTAAGAAGGGAGATAAAATACTAGAAATAAATTACAACATGTATCACCTTTTACGTAGATAAAATACTCAGGATGGAATTTATACACATATATTGTATTTTCTATATACCTTTATAACTGTTCAGATTTCTTTTTCCCAACTTGGATATTTTAATTTATAAAAGATGATGTCCATCATTTCCAAAATCCTTCACATTCTTGTAACATTTAATACAACAGTACTCCTGTCAGTTCTATACTGACAATTTAGTTGAACATATTTGCAAATTAGCCAGATAAGAATTGTGATCTTCAAGACAACACTTAGGATTCTGATGCTTCCTAACCACTCTTTCACCACTATACTCACCATGATGTGTAAAGATAAAAAGATTTCAGAAAAAAAAAGCACATGATTATAAAGAAGTGTGAATAAAGGCTATTTGTTATAATATATTTACTGAAGTAATATGTATATGTTGTTTTGTGGATTCTCAAAGGAAACAAAATTAGCCAACAAATCAATGCTCCTCTTCTACTTTTACATTTGTAATTGGTTTGTCAGAAAAGAGATTCATCATTTGTTAAGAAGGAAGAACTCAACATACTTCACTCCTCCTATATGCCAGCATTAGGCTTCTGATTATGCTTTGTTCTTGGCTTTTTGTACACACTCTGTTATCCACTAACACATATTTCTGCCAGGATCTATCTATCTATCTATTATCTCTTTCTCTCTCTCTCTCTCATGTGCTTGCTTTTCAATATACTACACTCTTTATAAGGGAGAGTATTTAACGAAACATAACTGCCTTCCCAAATCTTCTTGGATCTTCTGAAACTTACAAGTCAAGACAATATGTACTAAATATACCTGTTGTACCACAATTAACATGAATCCTTCTTTATATCTTGACTTACAACTTGATTTCTTTATTTTTTTTTTTTTGAAAGATGTGACACATAAATTGCAATAAATCTGTCTATAATCTCCAATTTTTAGAAGTGCCACTTCCAGAAATTACTTAAGTAACTTTTCCCCTGGACATTAGCTGCCCTAAACAGTTACCAAGGTCACCCAGTCCATCCAGGACCCGAATGACACTGAGAACATGTGCAGTTGGCACGCAGGTTTCTGAAAATCCAAGCTTATTCTGCCCATATTCTACCCACAACCAGATAGCAAGTGCACAGGGCAGACAAACCTCAACAGACATGATGTGAGCTGGTTGGGCCTAGTAGGTAGTTTAATAATTCATTGTGCAAATAAATCACCCTTAGACCAAGATGACTACATAGCTCTTGGATCCCCAAATGTAGATCATCAGAGGGATTACAGTTAATGGTGTGGATCCCCAGTACTTTGGTTCTCCCATTTACCATCTGCCTTTGTCCTCATTGGTGTTGCCCAAACACAGGCTTTTAAAAAAAAAATATTTTGCAATGTGCAGCCAAGACAATCTTGTTTTACAAAAATAGTATGCTGAAAGTAAAACCTGGCTATCAGGGTGCATTATTTTTACACAGTGTCAACTAAAGTGCATAGGGTGTTGTAGGTATTTGGAATCCAAATCAAGAAAAGAGAATTCAGATCAGTTGATCTAGAATTTTGAAAAAAAAACTAATCCCAAAATTCAAGAAAAAAATATCATGCTTATTGCTCTCGACTTGCTATGGTAGGATGCTAAAGGACAGACCTTCACCCAGAATGTATCTAACTTGCTTTCTGGAAAAAAACAGGTACTGGGAAAACTTGATTTCAGAACACCATGGCACCAGGCCTGCTGAAAAGAAAGTGTATGAGAGGGCTTACCTTCTTGTCAAGATTAGTTCATGGCAGTATCACACATCCCTGTGACTCTCAAGAAATGTTACATTATAAACTTTCAAAAGATACAAAGCACACAGCTGGGCAATTTGCAGTCCTTCATTTATCTTTGAAAGGGGACACATCCAGCATTAGCTAACTCCTAAGGGAGTAGGAGAACTTGTATTCAGGCACATTGGTGCCTACATTTCTTAGCCTCTTTTATTGGGCCTCCTGCTTTCTTGAGTGCCTGATGCACGCATTTCTGTTTCCTTCTTGCAAGGACATGGAAGGAGGGCACTGAGTGAGTTTTGCTCTATCCTTCCAGGCACCAGTGATCATTAAAAACACAGAGACCACCTTGTCCAATAATAATATGAAAACTTAAAACACCCTAACTTCTGCAGTTTTAAACCTGACCTTAGGTTCTGTACTGGAATAAATATAAACCAAAACTCAGAACTACAGGAATGATTACACAACTGTGTCTTCAGCAAAGAGACTGGTATGGCCAAAAATTCTCAGGGCCTGAATAAAAAAGATGTCCACCTGATTTCAAGATTCTGGAAGTGTATAAGACGTAAAACTGTGCAAATATTTTTGCATGTATATAGGCTGGAAGTAATGCACAGGCATCTCTTATTCCATGTATAAGTCTTTCACACACAACACAATAATGGCTTTCATTCAAAGACCAGGATTTGTCTGAGTTTTCTCAATAAAGGAAATAGATAGTAATGGTAGAACTATAGGAAGAAACAAAATAATTGTTCATATCTAAAAAGTAAACCAGATCCACACTTAGGTTGTTGCCTTCGGTCCTAATGAAGAGTACAAATGAGTCTTTCTCAAGTCAATTATGGTATGGCAGAAAACATATTTTTACATGAGCTGTAATTGAAGCTTTATGTGACTGCACATGGGGCTGGCCTATGCTATACAGAAAACATGAACAAGCACAGCCACTCAGCCTGGCAGCTGGAGACCAGGTGGATTAACATCAAGGGTCTCCAGTGACTTTAATGCCTGCATTCATGCAACTGGTCTGAGGTCTTAATGCCTACTGCTGTGATGGTGACTGCATATTGCCTATATATTTCCTTGTATATTGTAGGCTGTCCAAAGAAGTTGTGAATGTCCCATCCCTAGAAGTGATCAAGGCCGGGTTGGATGGTACTTAGAGCAACCTCATCTAGTGGAGTTGTCCCTGCACATGGCAGAGGGGATAGAATTAGATGATCCTTTATGATCCCTTCCAACCCAACCCAAACCATTCTATGATGCTATGATTCTATAAACGTCTGCCTTTTTTAAGACAATAAAAGAGCAAGAACTTACATGGAATTAACCTCACAGCTGAGTTCTAGTCAGTTTAAACTACGTCAGACTGGTTAACTGTCTTATACTCCTTGTCAAGTTCCCTTGTTTAACACAGCATCAGAAAAAATAAGAGTCTGGATTCTTTTCCAAGTAAAAAGAAAAGTACAGGCTTAGGGAACAGAAAAGCTAAAGTTTGTGGAGAAATAAATTTTCAGGCATAAAAATACATATCCCTATATATAATGTATAATGAAATGTATAATGTATAAGAAGTAAAATCCATTCTAACCAAATTCTGGTCCACATTAGCATACATCCTCACTACTAACTTAGTCTTTCATGTCATTCACATGATATTTCTGCAAGATGATTATTAGCATGCAGTTATTTAGAAGAATTAGGATTACTTGCTAAAATGTTCAGAGAAGCTGTTCAGCCACACTGGATGCTAGCTGAAGTAATACTTTGTGCCAGCCTTTGTGGACACATATAAAATACATCCCCTATTAAAACAGATGCAAGTGATTGCAATTTAATGCTACTCAAGTATAACTAATTAAATAGTTTAATTAGCTAATAAGGCTTATATTAAAATGAGCAGTGCTTAATGAAATAGACAAAAATGCTGAATAATGTATTTACATTCCATTACATAAGACAAGGCTTGAAAACAAATTCCAGTGAACTACTGAAGTAGTTACATAAACAAAAGATTTTCTATTTTGCATTTTCTACAACCATATTTGCTTTGTTAATTACTCTGTACATATACATACTAAAAAGATAGGATTAAATTACCTTGGCTGTAGTACAAATGAACATGATGGTGTTCACGCCCTGTTTGAAAGGAGGAAATGGAGAAAGACAGAGGGTCACCATGTGGTCTAGCAGAGCAGTGGTATTTTTTGTGGGTCAATAAGGGAGAAATTTTGCTTTTAATGCTTAAAGTAGGTTTATCTTTCCAGATATTCAAATGAAAACTTCTACTACCTCAGATTTTAGACTTATCATAGTAATAAGTTGTTATAAGTGTAAATAGAGCACACTGTCTCCATGTGCACAGCTGCGAGCCCATCATCTCTACCTGATGAGGAGATATATCTTGACTTTGGTCCACTGATCCTCCCCATGTGAGAATCCTAATAAAGCAATACACCTTCTGCCTGCTGAGATCAATAGTAAGACCCCTCTGTTTTTTTTTTTTTTTATGAAATTAGCATTTTGGCCTAAACACTGTGATATTTTATCCTTCCCTTTTTGAGAAGGAGACTGGAAATGCCTTCAACACTTCAGGACACAGAGCTTTCTATTTTATTTCTCATAATATTTGAAAGTTGCTGTACATACTTAACATGAAAAGTTGTTAGAGAAAATATATTACAATACAAAATAAGGTTCTAAACAAAGGTCCTTACTGGGGGATACTTCTCTACAATACAAAATTAGGTTCTAAACAAAGGTCCTTACTGGGGGATACTTCTCCAGATACACAGCTCTCTGTACTTGCTGAAGGCACAAGCCCATCAGCACAAGGCTTTGGATCCCCTGGCAGAAAGTTTATTCACAAGCAGAGCTAGTTAAATATTATCAAAATATTTGGCATATCAAAATGTTAAATATCAATTAATTTGTTAAATTCTAATTAATTTGGCATATCAAAAAGTTAAATATTATCAAAATATTTGGCATATCAAAACCACTGTGTCTGAACAATACTGTCTTTAGAACACCATTCCCAGTCCTATGCTGTCTATAGTCCCTCTGCCTGGGTTTACAAGGTATCAGCAATATCCTTACATTAAAGACAAAATATTGTGCCTTTGGTGCCCAAGAACAGTGGTGGACTTGATCTTCACCACACATGTACACCAGCGAGCATGTCAGTTTCTACTACCCCAGGGATGCATCATTTAGAGCTGCTTGTTGAAAAGTAAATAAAACACATTCTGAGACAGTATCAGTGGCTGGATTCATTTTCCAGGGATCCTGAAACAATTAATCTAAGAACTGTATTGATTCAAGCAACTTGGGGGATGTATTTAATTGTCATTATTTTGCTGTGCAAATGAGATCTAAAAAAATGTACATAATAAACAAGATAAATATTTTTTAAATATCGGCTAATCAGAATGATTTGTGTCAGGAATCCAATTCACAACTTGCAATTAATATCCTGTTTACCAATTCATGCTAAAATAAACACTAATTATGGCACATGTTTGCTTCATAAATGCTCTGGTTTAGGTTGTTAAGAAATGCTTTGTGTAACCCGGCTGGTTTTTTATTTTGCAAATCAATTGCACAACTGCTTGGTCCCATAGAGAATGCAAAGCTATGCCACACATGGTGGCTAAACAGCATATGAATTAAACTCCATATAAGCAAATTTCTTTGTAAGTAATTTATATTGTATGGTAAACTTGTATCCAACTAGAACAGCAAATTAAAACATTAATCACATCTGTAAAATTTAAGGCCTTGTGCATACAGAAAAAATATTAGGGAAATACATTTTCCTGTATTGCTGAAATAAATATTCCACATATGGAAGCCAGTCTAATCCTTCTCATTATAGTGTGGATGAAGATGAACATTAAGCCCATATAACATTTCTTTCAGAATTAGTCAATAGCTCATTTTAGTAGGTAGCACATATTTCCAAACCTGAAATGCCCACATTCAATCAGATTTGCAGTCTCTTTCCCTTTGCTGCTGAAGCTTTTCATCACTGTTAGGTAACCAGTGTGATTATTCCATATCACATACTGATGAGAAGACAGAACAAGCTCTCTCCCCAGCCCTGAGCAGGTTGTAAGCTGTGGCAAACTAACTTGCTCTGAAATTATCAAGTGTTCCAGCACTCCTTAGCATTACTAACATAGGCAGCCTGCCAGCCCCCTCTCCAACATCCAAATCATCTTCCTCTCTTAGCCACATTTTTATCCATCTGCTTTACAAAGCAGCCCACATGCTTTGAGTTACTCTCGTATTTGAGTACAATACGAGTTTACTTTAGGTCTAAGCCTTTCTGTGCTGCTTCATCAAACTTGGTACTCTCTATGGCTGGTTACCTAACTATCACTAGAACATGGAATTTAAGCCCAATAAATAACACTGGCTTTATCACCTTATTACTTAATACCTTAATACCATGTTACTGTTCTCATCCATGACTTAAAACAGCCTGAAGCCTCCTCTCCATCTCATAACTACATGGGGATCCAAAATGTAAAAAGACCTACTCCCTTGTACATGAATAAGAGGCATAGCACATACTTGATACTCAGATGAGAGCAGTTAAAGTGAGGTTCCTGTGGTTCCACCTACTTGCCTGTTCCACCTCAAATTAAAGGAGGCAGAGTCCAGGTTGGTGTGTGAGACAGAGATAGTCAAGTTCAAGTCCTTGGTAGGCTCTTTCCTGAAGGGCCATTAGATACACATCTGACAGCATCTGTGATATCTTCACTGGTCTTTTGAATAGTCTTAATTCATTTGGCAATAAGAAGCTGTTGCAGATTGTTGCAGCTGTATTACAGGTTTCTTCGGAGGCTGACCTACTCTTTTTTTCCCCTATGAAAAATTTTATTTGTTTGAATTTACTTTGGTTTCTAATCTGCCTGTATGTTTCATCATTTGCTAGGTTTGCTATTGCTTCCCTTCAGTGATTGCTTTCACTCCCAAGGTGCTCTGATCTTTGATACTGTATGCAATAATCAGTCCACGTAGTTCAAGAAAATTTTATGAGTAACATGCCCTTGCTTGCCTGAGAGCTGGGAAGATACTTCCAATAAGTAATATCTGGGGATACTATTCAAGAAAATAAGCATTTCCTTTTTTTTTTTTTTTTTTTTTTTTTTTTTCCCACAAATGTGTTTAAGTGGCTTTTTTCTAAACAAGTCTAAAGTAACTTATGCTGAAAAAAGGATTGGTTATTGATTTTAGAGAGAGTCACAAGAAAAAATTCTCCTCTCAAAAATGCAAACTGATAACTCAGTATAGATTTAGTTAGAGTTCTGTTCATGTAGATTGTCGTGTTATTTTAACACTTGGATGTGCATACAGTATTGAGAAAACATAAAACATATTTTTGATGTTACCATGTTTTGTTCAAAGAATCATATTTTTAAAGTAGCATTTAAAGCTGAAATCAAAGATCACCAAATGTAAGATATTTGATGTATAAATGATAATTTTGAAACATCTCCATCACACTATAAGGACCATAAACAATCCATTTGACCAACTTAGAACCAGTCCAACTGGGACTGGCCTGTTTTTCCTTTGCTTTCAGCAGTGATGCTGTTAACAGTTTTGTGCCTTGGGTGAAGAATCCTATGGTTAAATGCTGTCTTTTCCTGACAATGGCTTAAGGTATGATCTGCAGAGGCTAGTGTTCTTGCTTGAGGAGCCTCTCAATCCCTTTACTTCTAAACTGCTGTCCCATTGAGATCCAGCTTCAGCCAATAATTCCTACATGTAACCCTATACTACTAAGATTTCAAGAATATTGCTTGTCTGGAAGAGCTGTACATTTGATAAAACCCTGAAGGATCAGGATTGGGTTTATTATTTTGTTACGTTGTATCATAAAAATACTATTAACTTTCTATTAAAAAGCTTTATTTAAAATAGAAAATACGAGATTAATGAACTTTTGTCTCATGTATTCCTATACCCATTTACCCTGACACTTTGTTGGAAGTGTACACGCAGTGATATGCACACACTGGAATGGCTGTTGCTTTTTTAAACCCAGCAATAGTCTGTTAATCAAACAGCAATGAGAAGGCAAACACTAACCGTGTTGAATCTGATTGACTAGTCACTCATTTCAGTATTTTACCACAGTTGTATTTCACTGTCTATATAGTACTGCATCTACCCATCAGAGTCATGGTAAAGTAGAAAGTGAAATCACTTTCTTGGAAGGATATGCCTTCCAAGGTGCCAATTCAGTAAGGTGCAGAGAGTTCTTTGGTAGATCTGAGGGGTAGTGCCATTGCCTTATGTATTCTGAAGTTAATATCTTTGTAACTTGTTATTTCTTCCATACCTTGAAGTCGTGATTCTCAGAGATCTGCACTCATCTACCATTTTCATCCCCTGCTGTTTCAGCAAGAAATCACAAACATTTTAACTGGCGTTTGCATCCTCAGTGGTAAATATTTAAGATGCTTCCATTAGCACTTTTACACTTGCTCAGTTTTACTGTTGCAATAATTTCACAAGTAATCCACACACTTTTGTATAATTAAACCACTGTAACGGTGCTGGTGAAACTAAATAGCCCTTTCTGAAAGTCATAGAATCATAGAACAGTTAGGGTTGGAAAGGAATTTATCATCTAGTTCCAACCCCAGGGACACCTCTCACTAAACCATGCCACCCAAGGCTTCGTCCAACCTGGCCTTGAACACCACCAGGGATGAAGCACTCACAACTCCCTTGGGCAACCCATTCCAGCATCTCACCACCCTAACAGGAAAGAATTTCTTCCTTATATCCAATCTAAACTTCCCCTGTTCAAGTTTGAACCCGTTACCCCTTGTCCTATCACTACAGTCCCTAATCAAGAGTCCCTCCACAGCATCCCTATAGGCCCCCTTCAGATACGGGAAGGCTGCTATGAGGTCTCCATGCAGTCTTCTCTTCTCCAGGCTGAACAGCCCCAACTTTCCCAGCCTGTCTTAGTATGGGAGATGCTTCAGTCCCCTGATCATCCCCGTGGCCCTCCTCTGGACTTGTTCCAACAGCTCCATGTCCTTTTGATGTTGAGGACACCAGAACTGCACGCAATACTCCAGGTGAGGTCTCACGAGAGCAGAGTAGAGGGGCAGGATCACCTCCTTCAACCTGCTGGTCACACTTCTTTTGATGCAGCCCAGGATGTGGTTGGCTTTCTGGGCTGCAAGTGCACACTGCAGTCGGTTCATGTTCATTTTCTCATTGACCACCATCCCCAAGTCCTTCTCTGCAGGGCTGCTCTGAATCTCCTCTTTGCCCAACCTGTAACTGTGCCTGGGATTGCTCCGACCCAGGTGTAGGACCTTGCACTTGGCATGGTTAAACTTCATGAGGTTGGCATCAGCCCACCTCACAAGTGTGTCAAGGTCCCTCTGGATGGCATTCTTTCATCTTGAGAGAAGCAACTTCCAGTGCACCTCTGTCCCACTGTATTTTCACCCCACAGGTTTGGGGCTGGCAGACTGTACAGCAGCTTGTTGTATCCTTGTTATAACAAGATAAATTTTCTTTAATGCTCTTTTTGAGTTTTAGTTACCAGATTTAGATGCATGCTTTGTGGGGTTTTTTATTTTATTATAAGGGTTTTTTAAATTTAAGCTTAAGATGCTTGAGTCTGGCATTGGTCTTTCAAAAAGAGTATTCCACATAACTGAGAAACTGTACTGTTGAGGACATTAACCACTATCACCATTGTACAATGTATGCTATGCAGTTATAGGACATAAATACCTTTGTACTAGTAATTAGAAAGAAACAGAACAATAAAATAAATTTATAGGAACAAAAATGAAAGAGTTCTGGGTTTCAAATATAAGACAGGGTACACAGCTATTTCTAATAAATTCAAATTATCATTTTTTATGAAGGCCAGACTCCTTTTTGCTGAAGATGCCTGCAAATAACTGCTCCCACACCAGAAAGTAATACATTCTATCCTTAAAGATGGGCATCTACCTTCTCAGTAGATTTCCATGCCAAAATTTATGCTAGGAATTTGATTTAGAATGCAATAATAAAACCCCCAAAGCATGCCTTCTTCCTGTTTCAAAAGAAGGTGTATTTTGTGCTGACGGTGCAGAGTTAAAAAAAACACCCAACACTTTTCTGAAATCCCTGTTCATTTGGATAGCCCAGACTATTTGATGCCATCACTGAGGCTTCTCCTAATATGTACGCATTACTAGTTGCTTGCTATGATACATGTACAAACCACAAAAGACAAACCTTTCTTGTTCATGTGTCCGTCACTTCAAATGACATCCTCCCCAAAAAAATTTAATACTAAGGTTCAAAACAAGTTTTCACAATGCCAGAGCTGAGGTGATTATTCGTTTTGTATGGAACATTAACTACTTTTTAATGATACAAACTTATTAACCAGGGGTTTTAATAAAATCTGTAAGTTTAGCAAACTTCAACTCCTTTGGCAAAATGCTCATATTCATAAACTGGATACACAACTTTGGAAACAAGGCAGATGCAGTAGGCATGAATACTATCTTATTTAAATGTCTGTATTAAGCACAAGCACTCTCTGCTAAAAATGGGGAAAAAACAAACAAGTCATATTCATCAAAGTAATTGTGTAGGTACTTTCAGTACCAAAATGCCTAGAATGAAAGATTGAACTGCTAAAGGCAGCAGTGACAGCCATGAATCATGGTAGGCTACTTCGGGGCCTTTACCACCATAAAACAAAAGATGTAGATGAAAAATGCTGCAATTAAGTGATTTGATTTCTGCCCCCTTTTTCCTACTGCATTCGTGCATGGCTGCACAGCAAAGATTGATGGGAAAAATTACTCTACGTGATCTCTGACAGAGCCTTGGAACAATTCTATAAGGGGGAAACATACAAATCAAACCAGCTTTCTTGTATTCAAACAAAATAATACATATAAAGCAAATACTTTATCCTATATCTAAAGCACCAACATTTGCATGCACACATAAATTTTTGAGAAATGCTCTGCTATCAAAACCAAACTCATGGATTTTCCAGCTAGTTGGGTAATACTGATATTTGTTTAAATAAATATTCAATCAGTACTACTGAGTGGCATCCTAAATACGTTTGTGCAGTGAGAAGAACAAATTGCATATACAAATTTATGGAGGTAAAATGTTCTTATCTTTTATATCAATATGTTATTAATAAAATACTCTCAAAATAAGATAATAAGAAAATCTTCCTGCATATTAGACTTCACTATCATTACCATCATTTAAACGGACATTTTCAATGGGCATTTATAAGTGAGTTTAAAGCAAGCGTATAAAGGATTTATATCTGTGGTACTTGTGTAGAGGGAAAATATTATAATATGGCTGACATATACTTTAAAATATGCTAAATGTAGAAAAAACATTGGATAAAATAAACAAGCAATGTTAATGCAAATGGAAGGTGACTAGTTCTACCGTAGCCTGTTCTACTGATATTATGTGAGATTTATTTCCTGATGAGAATAAAGACCACACAGATCCAGCCCACTGTAAAAAATGTGCAGTTGGTTTTGCTCAAATATACACAATGGAATCAACTCACCAAAAAAAGATGTGTAGAGATTTGACTCCAGTGTGCATAGTAAAGCAGAGACCGAACACACCGACTAGGGCACTGGTAATTAAAGGCAGGTCTTTTTGCAAAAGACCTTATGTTGCATTATACTTAAAAGAAATCCTGCTACAGTACCTTTTCAGTGTCAGATAATATTTTTCATTCTGATATATGTATATTCTCCATATATTGAACACTTCTCTCCTAGAGATTCTGTTTATCTGCAATGCATAAGATCATATATTTTGTTTCTGCATCTAGCTGACTTATTCAACTTCAGATTTTTTGCTTTTTTTCCTGATAAGCAGGTACAAGCCTCATGAGGTTGAGTCTTCATATCCATAAGCCTCTCCACCCTCAGCAGCTTCCTGCCTGATTTATGGGGGCCTACAAACCATTCTCCATGACTAGAGAAGCAACCTTTTCATTTTCAAACTTAATCCAGTTCTAGGATTAATTAACTGCTGCATAACACCCCAACAGCTAGATTGTGCTTTTATCCAGATAGCTAGCATTCCCTGTAACTTCTTGCCCTGTAAAATAAACATTAAGAGCTTTGGCCTCCTGATTGCTTACTATTGATCACTTTTATAACCCAGGATACCTTATCTTCTTTCAGCTTTTTACAGTATCATTAACTGTAAAAGGAAAGTGAGTTTCTGCTACCAGCCTATTTTTGTATAGAGTTAGCACATCCAGAAAAAAGCTGATAGCAGCTTTGTGGTGACTTACATAGCTGGTATGGCTCATTAGGTCCCCCCTGGCAATAATGGAAGTGGATATAGACTTTTGGGTTATCAGGCAGAACTGAGGTCTAGGAAGACCTTTGAGAAAAGGCTAGGTGCATTTGGACAAGAAAGTTTTATTCAATGAGGTACCTGTTTGCTTCAAAAAAAAAAAAAACCTTAGGAGTCTCTTAGTCTGCAAACTCTTGGAGGTAAGAGCCAGAGTTTATTATGAAGATGCGAAAGGTCAGTGCTGTTTTTCAGACTTTACTGATTTATGAATTTTAAATAGCTTATCCTTAATGCAGTATTTGTGATTAAGCATAGGATATTTTACATCAAGTTATTTTAACTTAGCAATATGAAAAAGCAAAAGAGTGGCTGGCTTAAGTTCATGACCCTGCAGTTTTCTCTACTCACGGCCAGTAAGCAGCAGGTAGCAACCAATGCTTGATGCCCAGTTGACCCATCCAGAATGGTAAAGGGAGGAGGGATAAGAAAGGGAAAGAGAAAAGGTAAAATGTGTTTTCCCTTCAATATTTCAGAAAACAGAGACATTGTGCTTTATGCAGTAACCCAAGAAAATCTTCAAGAATCAACCCAGCATCATCCACCTCTATGTATTCCTCTGGGAAAGGACACAGGAACCTGGCTGAAGGGGGTTGGGTGACATTCCTCAGGAGTCAGGTATTTTTTTAATTGAGTGGCTGTTACCTCACGACAACCATCATTTTAAAGAGTGACGGCCTTGTTTTAACAGGAAAATGGTTCATCAACCGCATTTACATTTGTTGCTGTCAAAAGGCAGAGGAGTTGAGAGAAATCCACACTCTGTTGGAAAGCGTGAAAAAATAGATGTGACATGCCAGAAGCACAGGTCAGCAAAGCTGCACTGCTACTGGATAAAGGACAGGAAGAGGCTCTGAATATGAAAGGAAGAATGAGAGGGTGAAAGGAAGAGGAGGTAAATGTCCCTGAAGCCTGTGCAGGGCAGGAGGGCTGCTGTTGGGAGAGGAGTTGCAAACCTGCAGGGATGTTTGCTCCTGGGCCTGCCCTCCCCCCCCCCCCCCCCCCCCGCCGCCACACAAGGA
>NDXB01017702.1:108856-118603 GCA_002631895.1 Agapornis roseicollis
AACAGAGTAGAGTATTTTGGTTTTGAGAAGAACATATCTTTTTGAAGACAAAAAAGACAAATTTGAATCTCCACAGGATATTCAAAACTTTCTAGTCTTGAAAAAAGCTTTCTTCTGCTTCTCACTGCTCAGTTGTTCAAGAGGGTTTTTGTTGTTTTGAACCACTCATCAATTGCTACTAGACTTGGCCTTTGTACTAAAAAAAATTCTTCTACCCTTGCAGATAGTCTAATATTTAAAAAGCTCTCTGTTTGTCAAGAAATTGGCAGCTACAGATATATGCTTTTTACATAAATTCAGCTCCTGGAATCTCCAGGTTCAAGTTTTCCACTGCCTTCATGCTCATACTGCTTGTAACATCCTCTTTAAGTGAGTGCAAAGTGAAGATAAGTCAACTTTCTGTTCAGAAGAGCGACATTTTAGCCATGTTCCTCTTCAGGAATGGTATGGGAAACTAGACAATGCAGGACACTGAACATACATGGTAGTAAAGCAGAAAAAAACCAAATATATATATACTTACAGCACATCTTCTTGCCTTTCTGCAAAGTGTGAGCCTGTTTGCTCCCAATGACCTCTACAAGTTTATTCTGTGTTACTCACATAATTAAAATACCTTTTCTTCCAGGTTTCCGTCAGACTGACAGATCTCAATCCATAATTGTACTCTTGCTCTTTAACCCTACTACATGACTCTTCTATCAACAGCTTTATCTTTAGCAAGTCTGTAAGCTGTATTTATAGATGAAGTAAAACTAAATGCTACAAAAACCTGAAAAAATTCTAGATCAAAATTTTGAGATGCACATAGCTTTTGTGCCTAAGCTTTAATGAGTCAGTCTGAATGTATGTAGATTCTGATGCTGCTTCACTTCATAGAATCATAGAATCATAGAATAGTTAGGGTTGGAAGGGACCTCAAGATCATCTAGTTCCAACCCCTCTGCAGGAGGACCTCACGCTAAACCATGTCACCCAATGCTTCATCCAATCTGGCCAGGATTGATGCCAGGGATGAAGCATTCACAACCTCCCTGGGCAACCCATTCCAGCATCTCATCACCCNAACCCCTCTGCAGGAGGACCTCACGCTAAACCATGTCACCCAATGCTTCATCCAATCTGGCCAGGATTGATGCCAGGGATGAAGCATTCACAACCTCCCTGGGCAACCCATTCCAGCATCTCATCACCCTAACAGGAAAGAATTTCTTCCTTATATCCAAGCTAAACCTCTCCTGTTTAAGTTTTAACCCATTACCCCTTGTCCTGTCAGTACAGTCCCTAATGAGGAGTCCCTCCCCAGCATCCCTATAGGCCCCCTTCAGATACTGGAAGGCTGACATAATTTAACTATTTGTAATTAACTAGCTCTAATGCTAAATAATTGCAAACTTTTCCAAGCAGCAAAATTCTGCTGGATTTAATGCCTCTCATGTCCTCAAGGTTTTCTTCTCCATGATATAAAGGCAATATTCTTGTGTGAGATTTGGTTTCAGAATATAGAAGAGTCTAATACTTTATTACGCTACAGTTCTGTGATACTTTCACTGTAGTTCTATTGAAGTGATCATATTCACCACCAGTATTCATTTTATGTGAAAAACTGAAATGTCCCATGAGTAAGTTCTGAGACCTTTTATGTGGTTACTGTTGCTAGGGAAACCACATCCTTGATATCCATGTGTCCAACATGTCAGTCTCATTTTGCATCTAGCTATCCATGAGCCAACACTGCAGCACAGAGTAAAGAAAAAGAGAAGAGAAAAATAAGACAAAAGAAACTGAAAACTTTCCTATCTGAAAACTGCTTCTTATCAAATTATATTTGCGTATCTCCTGGAGTTAATTCTGGTACCTTCTATGTTGCACCTGTTTTGGTTTTTGACAGAAAATAGCTTCTTGCAGTAAACTGAAAAAACAGTCTGTAAAGCTGTAATGATGATCCCTCATCAAATCACAAACTATATTCTGTGCTAAATATCACCAGGCAAAAAAACCTGGTCCTTTCTGAAGTTATGGCAAAAATTATCAAGTCCAAATAACTATTCTTGAAAACATATTTTATGCAACATTCCACAGTCCCCAAAATAAATTACTGGCACTAAAAAGGGAATATAATGCTTTCTTTCTTTTAGAATTCATCATGAACTTAAAACAGTCTCTTTTTTTTTCATTTATGAATTTACATCCTTCCTTATCATCATATTTGCTATTATAATGCAGTATGCTAATTTTAACATACTGTAAAAAATTATTATCTGAGAGCGTAATGATGATGTTCTTATGACTGTCTAAATGCTTTGGAAGACTGTTTATCTCAGTTTCTCAGAGGGACAAGATGCAGATTTCTGAGGGCATGAATCTCATCTGGGCACCTTGCCCCTTGAAATTCAAAGAGCAGTAGGTGACTAATAGGCATTTACACTTTCATAAATCACTTCCTTTGTTTAGATGTGCCTACACCGACCAATGTAGTACTGTGTCAAAGACAACAGAGCTAACTCTAAAGAAGCTGCTATGTCTGCAAGCACAGGTAAGTGTCCTGAAGATATACAAACAGCTATGTCTTCTATCTTGGCCCCATCCTTAGTATAATTCCTTGCTGAAGAAGTGTTGTTATTAAAAAATAAAATAACATATATAATAATTTTTAGTCCACATTTCCTACTTCTAACTATCATCCTATATTCTAACTACTAACCTATGTTGTTTGGCTCCTTAGGCTCAACTATTGAATAAGATCTGTGTTGTACCAGTTTTCAGTGGGACTATTGAATTTTTCAAAAGTGTCCTCTCTCAGGGTCAGCACTGTAGGAAAATTCAGGATGGAAGGGACCTCAGAAGGTCCATAATCCAACCTTCATTCCACACTGGGGATCAACTCTGATGTCAGGACAGGTTGCTCAAAGATGTGCCCCACCAGGTCATGAAAACCTCGAAGGATGGAACTTGTCTTGCCAGGCAGCCTATTCTAGTTGTTTATTGTCTTCATTATGTGAAAGATTTTCCTTATCTCCTCTCTTATTTCAGTTTAATTCTTTGCTCTCATCTTCCACTAATGCACTGCTGTGAAGAGCTTTGCTCAATACCCTTGTTTAACACCCCACAGGTACGCTGGGGGCTGCTGGTAGGGCTGCTGAAGTTACCTCTTCCCCTGCACTGGACAAGTTAAGCTCCCTCAGTCTTTCTATATGGGGGCAAGTGCTCCAGCACCTTAGTGATGTCTTTCCTGCACTGTGCGGGTGCTCTGGGTTTGGATGGGACAAGAGTTAATTTTCATCTTAGTAGCTGGATCAATGCTGTGTTTGGCTTTAGTCTGAGAACAATGCTGATAACACACCAGCGTTTTAGTTGTTGCTAAGTAGTGCTTACCCTGATCAAGGACTTTTCAGTCTCATGTTCTGTCAGTGAGGAGGGGAATGGGAAGTCGGGAGGAACCAGAGACAGGACACCTGACCCAAACTAGCCAAAGGGATATTTCGTATCACAGAACATCATATATAAACTGGGAAGGACAGATTACTGCTCAGGTTGGGCTGGGTATTAGTTGGTGAGTGGCGATCAATTGTTTTGTGCATCACTGGGGTTTTTTGTGTTGTTTTTCTTTCCCTTTTAGTTTTATATTTCTTTCCTTATTATTTCCCTTTTTATTAGTAGCAGTAGTGGCAATATATTGTACTTTATTTTATTTATTTAACTTTTCTTATCTCAACCCACAGGTTTTACATTTTTTAATTCTGCTCCACAGAGGAAAGAGGGGTGAGAGGTGAGTGAGCAGCTCTGCGGTACTTAGTTACCAGCTAGGTTTAAACCATGACCGGGGCCCAAACCTGCACACACTACTCTAAATGGCTGAAATATTTTAAAGTAGTTACCTAATTCTTGAGATTAAGAAATAAAAAATGGCACAATAGAATTTTTCTCTCTTGCTTTCATTCATGTGGTACTGTAGGTCTGCCCGATCATTAATTTAGGGATCAGAAAAAATTCCTCCTCTATTACTGCTACCTGGTCTGAAGTGGCATAGAAATAGAAGGTCTAGAATCCATCCACGGTAAACTTCTACGAGTAGGTGACAGAATATCGCAAATTTAAGCTGAAAACCAGAAGGGTAGCTTACACAGATGACCAGAGGTCCAAGAAGTTAGGAGCATCTAACTTTGTGCCTCACTCCAAACAAGTTCTTGGCACTCAGACACTGATTGTAGCTTATTATACCCTTCTTCAAGTGATAAACTGATGAAATTATGGCCCATCAATTAAATGTCTCTCTTTGGCTCTTGCTCATTTTTCTGCAGATCCGTGTTCAACCCTTTCCTAGGACATATGGTTAACCTTGGTGCTAGCAGCTATTGAAACCAAAGACACTAAGTCTTTGTGCATTATACATGTAAACAAATCACAAGAAAAGCAACAACAGGTAAAATAAAAGCATGGAACTGGATATGCTAATGTCAAATTGTTGAGAAGATGTCAGAAGAAGTAAATACGGAAAAAATCTGACTATATTGGAAACAATGCATAACTATGAATTTCTTAATGAAACTTGGGAGAGTTTTTCTTTTTTTCTTATGCCATTTGTTAGGACTTTTAATGCTACTCTCAGAAACAAACTACCGGACTCTTGATATGGTTGAATATAATAATTCCTGGGCTCCTATCTGAGGTAACTGTCTAACACATCTCTCCCAAAAGCATAAGTAATTTAATTGGTTGGTATCTATCCATACTTCAAGAATATGCATTTAGCAGAGGCAATGTTAGAATATATTTTCTTTCTGGCTGCACAACAAAATGTACATGGTGTTTTACTCTGTGAAGGGGACTCCTGGGCATTATGGTACTACAAATTGTAAACCATGATCATAAGGCCTTTACTAGCATATTCTGCATATAATCTTAGTTAAGTGAACATGAATTGAAATAGCTTTTAACTCTACAAGCATTGTCTTTGTTGACATGACCTCTGTTGTATGAATCATTTAGTTATACAATGTTTCAGTCAACCCATTTTTTTCTTTTTCTTTTTTTTTTTTTAACCTCAACACCTCAGGAAAGCCACCCTCTTCCCAAGAGTGTTTGCAAACTTGTTTATTCAGCATGCACTTATGTGAAATCTTTTTCCATCACACTTATGCAGAGGTTATATCTGAAGTGAATGATGTTAGCATATTCCTGGAGGTTAGTATAAACTTCAAATTAAAGCAAGTGCAGATGCTTAGCCCCAAGTTCCTTCCAGGTTTTGCATTACTAGGAAAAATTGTATGGGAACAAAGCTGTTGAATGACTGGAGAAAGGTCATCAGTATCACAGAAATGTTCATAAATGGCCAAATGGTCAGAAAGTGTATTATATGATAATAGCAGAAAAGTAATTTTCCATTACAAACATGAAAAAGGTTAGGAAAACAAATACATCTGCTTTTAGAGGCTTAGAAACTAAAGGGGTCAATCAATGCTCAGTGTGGGTTGTCGTTCAGTGGGCGATGAGCATCACTTGTTTCTGAGGTTTTATTCTTCTCTTTTTTCTATTATTATTTTTGTTCTTAAATATATTTTATTTTATTTCAATTATTAAAGTGTTCTTATTGACCCATGGGTTTTACCTTCTTCTGAATTTCCTATGCAACCCATTGGGGGACAGGTGTGGGTGAACAGCTACAAGATACTTAGTTGCTGACTGAACTTAAACTAAAATAACGTCCTCTAGAGAAAAAGTGGTGTGAAGTGGTATGAAACAGAGAAGGGTAATTACTCAGAGCTTTCACCTTGGCTGAAGTTATTTGAATAGGCTCCTACCTCACTGGAAGTTTCATTTTGAATATGAGACTTGGACAAAGCATTTCAGCAATGTGTAGGCAGAAACATCGTGCTTCCTTTCATTTTTTGTTAAAACTACAGGTTTCCTTTGCTTCTCAGGAAAGTAATAAAATAATTATGAACCTATCATCATTAAGTAAAACCTCTTTGAGAGTTAAATTTGGATATTTTTTTCCCACAGTTTTAAGTGAATGTGAAACTTGTGTCCTGTTTTTAAATGGGGTCTTTGTAAGCTATTCCAGTTATCTAGGCTACCTTAAAAAAGTTGAGGAGGCTGTAGTTTCAGTTTCATTCCAACTGGAATGCCTAGTGACCATCTGCCAATTGAATTCCATCCAGCACTCTAGTAGTAAAATAATCAATAGCAATAGAAGTAATAGCCAAGTATCAAATTGAATAATGGTTTGCATTCTAACCTGATGACATCAGTATTCAATAATTCTTGAACCTTTCAACTCAGGCTTAAATTTTCAAACTTCTACTCTTGGCCTATATGTATTGGACTTTACTTCAGGTTGGGCTTTTGTTTTGTTTTGTTATTTTTGTTTGATTGCTTGGGGTTTTGTGGGGTTTTGTTTGTTTGTTTATTTGTTTGACTTTGCTTGTAGTTTTTGTATTCTTTTCTAAAGTTTGAAGGAGAAAAAATATTAGGCTTTTCTAGCATGTAAAACCCAAGAAAAGTCACTCTTGACAGTAAACAATTGCCATGACAACTTTTTATAATCATTCTACAACCAAAACAGCTGGAGGATGAATGTTTAAATTTGGCAGGGAAACAGCACTAAGGAGAAGTGCTTTTGAGTGTTCTGGAGAAAATCGGTTTTGATATGATTTAGTTATAAGCATTTGAAACTCCATGTATTGAGTGTGTAACACTAGTTTCTCCTTAAGTTTCACAGGTACAGTCTTTAATGGAGAATTAGGCTGGTTTAGATGCAGAAGGTTCACCTAGGAAAATATTTATGTTATATATCTCCAAGGAAACTGCTCAGCCCTCTGCAGTGGGGTATTGTCCAGAAGTGTAGAGTCATGTCAGATGATCTGAAAGGTCTTTTCCAACCTAGTTGATTCTATGAATCTATAGATCTCGTGTAACTTTACTCCATAATGAAAATATTCATAGGCCAAAACACTTTTGTTAATTCATATGATGATTTCGAATATACAGCAGTATCTCACTTTTGTGACTATTACTCCCATGATAAGGTAGGATGCTTCACTGCTGTCCTTTATGTGGGGACACTGGGTCTTTTAAAGAGCCAGTATTCAGTCATGAGAACTATGCTTTGAAAGCTGCACCACTTTGCCTTTTCAGATATATATTGGTCTCAGAATTCTGAAGTGTTCTTTTACATAAAACAGATTGCTCGAAGGCACACAGATGACTTTAAATATTTCTGCACTTCACAGTGAATTGCTCATTCACCTGAGAGTTTAACTATGTCAGTGTGTTCAACATTATCATATTTAATTGAATGGTTCAACAAGATAATATGCCAGTGCACACACAATTCGATGTATTATTGGCTCACAATAAATAAAACAATTCTCAAATAAAACACAGGGGACCTAGCAAGAAGAAATTATGTGTGAGAGAGACATGAATGCATTGAGAGTTTACTAGGCTGATAACTTATCAATTCTTACAAATCTGTAAATATGTAAAGAATAAGGCCAAGAAAGAGAATGCATATAGATACTGTAATTAAGACAGATAACTGCAATCTCCAATCCTTCTACCTTGCCATTAGTCCTTTTCCTACACTGACTTAAATATGTAGAAAACTTAAACTCACTTCTTTGTTCTGTAAAAGACCAAAGGCTTATACTTTAAAGCCTTGTATAAATACAAAGGCTTATATTTAAGGTCTCACTCCTTCGAGTTCCTCATTAAAGGTGGATTCTGGTGTCAGCAACTCAGTTATTTTCCATACTTCACTAGAAAATCTGCACAGCCATTGCTTTCCCTAATGTAAGACCAATGATGAATCAAAACCAAGAAAAAAGGTTGCTGACAAACAATGCTTATAGAAACAATCCCTCATCACTCTAAAACTTTTGGAGAACAATACTATCGATACTATTCACAGACATCTCTAGATCTGCAGAAAATAAAGGCATCATAGTTCATCACAGTTTTTAGAATAATAAATTTAAGCTTAGACTATTCAAGAGCAGGCTCTTGAATTTACATGAACATTAAAATGTAATCAGGCTATTTAAGAAACTATTCCATTTTCCATCCTTTCTGCTGCATGAATGGATCATGTCTGTTTTCAGTTTAAAAAGCGCAAGGAAAGTGGAATTTTTCAGCTAAACACCAAGCCATCCTGAAACCAGAAATGCTAATTTTTGTCCCTGAGGCAGAATTTTTGTTTGTCTTAATCTGATTACAATCCACTATTCAACTCCCTGGTAACTCTATAGTTCCAGTGATGAACCAAGAATTTCTACCTCTGCTGGTTGCAGAAAGGAGTAACTAGCATCTGCATCACATGTATTATCAGACTTATGTAGATATGGAGGCTCCTAAGCATGAATAAAGTTTCCAAGAAAACATAGTGCAATTATGTCACAAAATTTAAATACTAGCTTCACGTATTTGAATTTCTGGCACAAAGGTGTTATTTTTTAAAGAAAATAAATATTTTTCCTCAAAACCAGTTTAGTTGAAAATCCTTTTTTTTTTTTTTTTCCCCTCAAGACATTCCTTATAGAAATTCACAATAAAAGCTAAACATTAGACATGTGCTTTAAAAAAAGTGAGCATATGCCTGCAAGTATTTAGGGTCACAGCCACAGATACAGTGATGTTCATATTTTTTCTTCGAGAAAGTGTTCATTTTATACCTTTTTTGAATAAAAGATCTTTTTAAATAAAATTTAATGTATATGCAGACAAGAATAAGACATGCTAGGGCATGATGTGGCAGGCTGAGAGCGTGCTGCTTAGTGGGTCAAAGGCTCAATGATAAAATGTGATTTGTCTATGAATAATGTACTGATGGGCACTGAGTTTACTGCTGTTTCTTCACGCTTTGGGATCCACATGTAAATAAGTATACTGCAGACATGTATTTTTAGATTTGTGTATATATACATATATATGTATACTATGTCATCCGTCAAATATGCTGCAAACTCTCACTCTCTGTATACATATATATCTGTAAGTATGTTCATAGGTGAAGTATTTCAGCTGTAAGACTTATTGGAACATTTCAAATGAAACCACTTCTGAGCACTTACTAGCAAACTTTATTGATCTCTACAAAATATTCATTTTGTGCTACTGAATCTAAAATTCTGTGCATCAGAGAAATTTTATGGATTTTTTTTTTTCTGATTTCACTCAAGAAAATGAAGCATTGTTGTATATGATGTGTAGATTAAGCTAGACTATAATTCTGAAGTTATTTGTTTCTTTTTACATTGGCAGAAGAAGTTATTCTGCTGTGGATAGTCATGTATTAAGATCTCTATCGTGCTCAAAATTCAATTACAAAACTTGCATTTATATGATACAGTTTTTGTAAAACAGCTACCTTTAACACTTCAACATTCTATTGGTTATATATCTGTAAGCCATGACAACCTGTTCCCTCTTTTCCACCATATTCATCTATTCTTTCTAACTTTATCTGTTTAAATAAGTCATTTCATACATATTTGAACTTTATATAAGTATGGATTCTATATTAGTCAGAAAAATGAGTCACAATTTTTCAGTAGCATATCCAAAAAGATGTAGTACTACTGTCCCAACCTGAACTAGAAATTATAAAAGGAGATATGGCCACCTATATAAAGCTTCCTTCTGCTTTTTATCTGACTTATTCATTCTATTATCAGCCAATTGTATCATTGTCCTGGGTTCAGCAGTTGCAGTCAGTTTTTTTTCTCTTTAGTAGCTGTGTTTTGACTT
>NDXB01017703.1:24769-51550 GCA_002631895.1 Agapornis roseicollis
AAAACAAAAAAAAAAAAAAAAACACAAATAGGAACCTATATAAAAAGTGAAGAGAGGGGCAACATAGTAGGAAAAACAATGTCTGACAAAAATACCACAAGAACAGAGATTAAGCTATTCAGGTATTACTGAATGCTGAAATACTGCCATATTATAAAAGGAGGTTTGAAGAAACTTGTGTTTCTTACTCAGAAAGAACAAGGCTGATATTTTCACAACATTAAAGAGCACACTCAATTCCCTATACAACCACATGCATGTTCCAAAAATTTTACCACAAAAGCATGTGGAATTATTACCTCTATTATTCGACTATCAATCCTGTTATAGGGATGCCAGAGGCCCCTGTCATCTCGCCACTGCCATATTGCACCGTCTGTATTTTGTGCATTTCCCTTCTTCAGCATAGTATCAACAGCAAAGATGCCCTCTTTTGGCAGGCAAGGCATCAGTTCACTGCAAAGAACATTAAAACCATATTTTACTAGAAGTATATAGTAAGTACACTTAAGTTGAAACCTGCTTACCTACATTTCAGAAACATTAGGGATTTTAACATACCAACCAGACCAATAACCCAGGGCTGCGTAACTTACCAGATAAGAGACGTAAGCTCATAAAGTTCTTGAGGACTTCGTGGAACAAGGTCAATTTGTTCTTGACAACTCCCATTCGAGGCTCCACAAAGGAGAAAATGAAGCGTTTCTGCAATATCTATAGAAATTATTATTCATGAGATTGCCCATATCAGAAGATAGACTCCATTTTGTGCTGGACAGTGTGAAGTCACAGTGAAGAGATAGACACTGCCCGAAGCAAACAAACAGTAAGACAAAAGCCATCTGTTTGAATGTTAATAAGTGTGTTTGTTTTCAGGTCTGGGGTTTGTGGGGTTTTGTTTTGTTGGTTGCTTTGGGATTTGTTTGGTGTTGTGTGGGGTTTTCTGGGTTGTTGGTTTTTTTTTTTTTTTTGGGGGGGGGGGGGGTTGGTTTGTGTTTTGGGGTTAAAGTTTTTTTTTGTTTTATTGTTTGCTGGGGGTCTGTTTGGTTGTTTGCTTTCCTTTAAGGGACATCTAAGGAGGAAATATNTGTGGGGTTTTGTTTTGTTGGTTGCTTTGGGATTTGTTTGGTGTTGTGTGGGGTTTTCTGGGTTGTTGGTTTTTTTTTTTTTTTGGGAGGGGGGTTGGTTGGTTTGTGTTTTGGGGTTAAAGTTTTATTTTGTTTTATTGTTTGCTGGGGGTCTGTTTGGTTGTTTGCTTTCCTTTAAGGGACATCTAAGGAGGAAATATTACTCAATATACAAGGCACTGAAGAAAACTGAGGAACATATATGGCAGTAGAAGTAACAAGTCAAAATTTATGACATTAAAAGAAGAAAATGACTGAGAACTAAGTCAGCTACACAACAGTTACTTTTCTTATTGTTTTGTCTTAGAAAAAGTTCTTAAATCACATGCTTTGCCCACCTGGTAAAGACTACAAAAAGAATTATTCAACTGGTGTTGGAAGGAGAGTAAATTGTGCAGCTAAGGCTGAAAGTTAGGCAAACACTCCACTGACACCAGCTACAGACAGGAAAGGGGAGAAAAAACCCTTACAAAGAAAAAAAAAGAAAAATTTCAATGAGATTAACTGCATTTTTTATCCCAGGGAGGCATAGTAAAAGTGAAGAACACTAGAATACACTTGTCTAACCAAGTGTAAAGGGTCTCATATTGGCTGTAGACATTAACATAAATAGGGCCCCAAGAATATGAAAGAGTAAGAACTCACTTTGCTTCATAAGTTGGACTGCAAGTGTAGGGCAATTGGAGCACATTAAGGAAAACATGCGCACCACCATGATGAACATTCCTGAGCTCAGGATAGGAGGCGTCACTACCAAGAGTTGCTGGATATTTGTTAGCAAGTCCTTGGAAGCAACCTGCTGGAGCAAGTTCTTCAGGAAGGAACAGCAAAATTGAAAACATTAGTATCTGAAAGGTAAGCCCGTAGGAGAAACTGAAGGAGGGAAGAAGGAAACAAAAACCCACACACTTACCTCCTCATGCTGAAAGTTGTCCACTAGCCTTGCAAAACACAGACAAGTGCTTTCAACAGACTTTTTGTCCTATTATAAAAAATACATATACATATTGTTCAAATTAAAATGTTTGCATTTCCATCAGACTACCTTGCCATTTTGAGGCAGTTATAAAATTTTTCCGAAAAGGTCAGCTGAATCACATTTTACAGACTATTATGGCTCTGAATTTTAAATTCATTGATACAGTCTAAACTGACCACCTGATATGGCCATGCTCCTGCATATTCCCTGGGAAACACCTCAAACTTGCAATACAAATACCTTTAGGGACCTTTAGAGATGAATAAATGGATTTATAATATCGGTTTTGGATTCTACAAGGAGGAAACAAAACAGAAGAGAACTACAAAGCCAAAGCAACAGGAAATATAAATAAATAAATGATGGCTTGACTTCACAAATGAAGAAGGAGTTATATAATAAGCAGCAGTGAAGCAGGAGAGACAGTAAGCATAATAAGCAGGAGTGAAGGCTACTGCTCTATGGACTACGTGAAGCCTGATTTTTATAAACGTGAGGTGCAGCCAAGACAGCAAAAACAAATACACCAAGATAGCAAACATTCCTCTAAAAATAGATCTAATTAAAATTTCACTGAAACTATCAACAGAAGTCCCCCTGAACATAATAAAACACTTTTACTGTAAGGGTGGCTGAACTCTGAAAAAGGGTGGCTGAACTCTGAAAAAGGGTGCCTGGAGAGGTTAAGTCAGCTGAACATGCTCTTGGGCACTCTGCTCTAGTTGACCATGCTTACACAGATAAGAGAGGGGTCCCTTCCAGACTCAATTTTCCTTTTAAGAGCTAATTCAAGATTTATTTTTTTTCCTGCCAGAAAAGCTCCACTTCAAAATTTCTTGACATCTTACTTTTGTGGGTTGTAGCTTCTCTTCAGAGAGCAGGAGTCAGTACTTTGTCACTACTACTGCTGAGAATGGTGCTTCCTGTTTCCAAAGCACCATCTAAAGCCAACATTTGACTTCTGTGAAGACGCCTCAAAGACTCAAGTAGTCTCTCAGCAAAAATATGTTGGCAAAATTAAGAACAGCACAAGAATACATAAAAACATTACCTGGAATCTTCCATTCAGTTGCATTTGTAAAGGAACAAAATATTTTCTCCTTTTTCCCATTTTTACCAGGAATCTGTTAACCAAGGAGTATGTCCAAATCTCTTTTGGTACAACACTCATTGTGAGTGCTCATTTATGAATGTGGCAGCATTGTAGGACAGGTAGCTCATAGGAGCCCCACGATTTAGCATTCATCACTTAAAACTATTGTGCAAGAGTAGGTACTTCCTTTTTATAAAAGCCATAAGCTCTCCCAAAAAGTCATCTGGGTGAAGGGGAAGGATGTGTGAAGGGATTGAAACTGAAGCTTTTATGAGTTTGAATAGGAAGAGAATCTTGTAATCCATTTGTTAAAAAAACAGAACAGTAATACTACTGGATTTCCACTTACAGGGCAACAAGGATTACAAATCCATTATTATTCATGCCCTAAATTAACACCTCATTTTTCAAAATTAATAGGGATATCATGAACCCTTACAGTACATTTATAAAACACAAAAGGTCTGTATGAACATTAAAATATCACAACTTGACAGTACAGAAACTCTAAGGCAATTACCATATTGCAAAGCCAAATGATACCCAACAAAGAACTAGATATCTGTAAGAAACTTTATACTACTTTCAGGTCAAAATCGCAACTTTTCATTTTATAACAGATTCTTACCTGATGGGTTAACCTTTGTGTAAGCAGTGGCAAGGAGTCTGCCACAAAGTGAAACTCATCAGGTGTTATACTCTGGCAGCAATTGGCAGCAATAGCTAGTGCATTCCTCTGTGCATTTATACTGAAGAATTCCAGATACAGCAAACAGTCTGCCAACCCACCCTATAATAAAATGAACAAACATTATTACTCTCAGTACTGCTAAAAATCACAGAAATCTGTTTTCCTATTTCATCTTCACAGAAGATCAACAAGATGTAGAACTACTAGAGGTAAGAGTGCTTTCTTTTTTTACTTACTGCCTGCAGAATGGCTTTACTATGCCTGCGTGATAACATCTCCAAAGCTGTAAGCGCCTGCTCTGCCACATCAATGCACTGAATAACTTGCAGCTACAAGAAAACAAGAAAGCTTGTAGATCAATTTCTAAACCAGTATGTAAGAATAGCAATCTTCATTAACACACAGACAATTAGCCTGTACTAAGACACATATGCTAATGCAGCTGCACTACTGGATGTAATCAAGCTAGCCAATAAAGCTAGATCAATTACATATCTACTCAAAGAGTTACCAGTTTTTATAATTACACAGTATCTTTGTGATACCAGACAAAGTTCTCAGAGAATCAGGTATGTTTACTCTTAACACCCTCACTGAAAAGCACTGTTTTTAAAAGCTTCTCATGCATTATGTATTATCTTGTAAGCTATGGAGACATTTTCTGCATGGTATATGCTAAACTAAAACAAAAGATAAAATCCCCTCAAGTAAGTTTAATACTGTTTGATTTCACATTACCTTTTCCAAGAAGACAGGAATTGCATCTACCACTACAGCAGATGACCTGGGAAGTGCTTCCATCATATATGTTAAGGCCCGACATGCATGGTTCATCTATTAAGCATACAGATATTTGGTTTAAAATACAGGTGATAATCTTTTGTATTAAAAAAAAAACAAACAACAAAAAAAAATCCACAAAACCAAAACCAATTCTCTTAAACATTACAGATTACTTACAATGTCAAAGTTGTGCTCCATCTGCAACAGCGTTATCTGTTTAAAAAAAATAAAAAGAATTACTTAGTTTTGGAAAAAGTATCTAAACATCTACATAAGAAAGACACAAGTGAGCACTGTAACTTTTGACTCAGGACTGGAATTTTTCAAAAGATGAAGTACCACTTCTTGAGCCAATTAAAAGAATTAATAGGAGTATCAAAATTTAGCAAAACATGCCCTCAAAAACCAGATAAGATACACGTATGATTGAGAATATATAATAAAAAATACTTAAGCAAGGTATTGAGTAAAATATATCCTCCCAATAGAAATACAATATTTAATTTTTACCAAAGCTGGTACAACACTCTTGACTGGAAATCCTCCTAATGTTTCTTCATTTCCCATTACCAACAGCTGGCACATCTCAATCACTGCCTGGAGTTGCTGACTTTCATCAGTGGCTTGGAGACCTTGTAAAAGCTGTTGGGCTTTAGAACCTAGATAGCCAGAAAAAAAAAAATAGGAAAGAAGATATTAGAAAACATAAGTGTTCAAGGGAATTGTTATGTTATACTTCTGCCAGAGTGGAAGATCAGAGATAGTTTGTTTTCCTCTGTACTTGTAGTTTCACTTCCTTTCCCTGTCATAAGAAGGGGGGGAACAGGAAAGGGAGGCAAAAAAATCTCACTCTTGGCTGTCTTTCCAGTGCAGACTGATCAGCACAAGAAGTCCACCACACTGCTCATCCCAGCCATCTTGCCAACCTATAGCAGGTACCAGAACTCACAACACTCCACCTTCATTAAAGCAAAGGACTTTTCAACGCACCCCCCGGATATTAAAGCACATGGACTGTCCACTAGACCCCATCCTCCTCTTGGCAGGCAGCATAACAGGCTGCCTTGGGCTCTCCTGAGAAGCCAGACTTGAACTAGAAGGTACAAATCCACCTGGATAATGCAGGTGTGGTAGAACAAAACTAGGAACCCATGTTTTCTCACTGACTTGCCTGGAATCAGTTATTTGTCTGAAACTTAAAGGCACTTCTGAAGCTACGAACAACATACCTTAGAACTGACATCTCCTAGAAGTTTAAGCTAAATTAAACAGTTGTTTAAAGCTAGCAAAAAACCCAAGGTTATTGGACAGATCTTTTGTTAAGCAGCCCATCATGCAAAAGAAAAACATAAGGAAGGGGTGAAAAGACAAGAATCCTCCCTTCCCCACCTAGAAAGGAACATTAAGATGCTCCCCCCGCCCAAAATAAGAAAAAAAAAAAAAAAAGAAAAAAGAAATATAGCTAAAGCAAATTTCTCTTCCTTATAGGAAGACAAACAAATTAATATTGTTGACCAGAGGTCTAGCACTAACATAACATACACATGTCCAACACGTAAAATACGTTAAACTATGAAGCTAATACAAATATTAGCATTTACTAGTGGCTGAATTTTACTAGTCTGGAAGTGGAAAGAATCAAGTCAAATTAGACAAACTTTGCTTACTAGCGCCACTTCCAATTGTCCTGTGGAAGAGCTGCGACATCCGAGGACCAAGAGGGCCAAACAGGTGAGGAGGAAGACCCCTAGCCTCTAATAGAGCTAAAAGCAAACAGAGGATAACAGCCATTGTCAAAGCTTCTATGTATATTTTTAAAAGCTTAAATTCCATGATGTTATAATTTCAGACTACCAGAATTCTGATACTTTAAGAAAGAGTTAGAATTAGATGACTGCAGCTATGTTGGTATCTTAAAAACAAACAGACAACCTTTAAGGAACAAATGACTCTTTTGTATGCATCAGAGCGTGAAGGCCCTTTAAGAAGTCACCCACTGAGTTTCCAGTTGTACATTTCACAGAACAAACCTTGTCTACTAGATCATTGTAAGTCTAGATCTAAGTTCAGCAAATACACCAGACTAATTTCCAATCTGAACTACACAAAACAGGTTAAGCATATAGCCACATTTTCAGGACCTGAATGCCACTGTTAAGTCTGGAAAACAGTGACGCTGAAAAAACCCTTTACTTGCTGATAAGCAGAAGAGGGGAAAAACTCTGCTGGATATTAGGGTTTTCTGGTTTTGTTCTTGAACACTTTTCAGTACTGTTGCTTAGAGGTAGACTAGACTGAGTGATTCTGATTTTTAATGTAGCAACCCCTGACTACTGCTGATCAATACAATAATGATTAACAGCCTAAAACAATTTAGTTCAATATTCCCAATGCATACCTATGCTTACTGAGGATTACAAGCAGGTGAACTACTAGTGACACAGCACTCATTTCCACTTAAGTATCTAAATTAACTGAAACCTGTAATTTGCAAGACAAATCCTGACTTCAGAACTCCTTGCAAGGTAGTGGCAAAATCATTCAGAACAGTTGCAAACTGGACATGCAAACTGAGTTTATACCTGTCTCTACTCTAAGGTTTTGAGACGCCTCAATCCTTTAGCTGACGCACAAAAGCAAGCATTTTAAGAACATTCAGGTTTTGTCTGATTAAAGCTTACAGCAACATGGGTATCAACAACAAGCACAAAAAAATGTTATCCAGAAGCAGGCAGAGTAACAATAGGCCTAACCTGGCCTGTCAACTTAAAACATTCCTGCAAAGACTTATTTTCATGTTTGAGCTCACACACTTAGTAGGACTTTGTTCTCTCCCCCCACCTCCTCCTGAAAAGTCATAAACAGTGTAATACACCGTGTAAGTGAAGGACACTTTGCTACTCCCTCTCCAGACATTTCCAAATTCTTGCATCTTCAGCAAATTAAGGCTTGTAAGCCCATACTTCAGAACTACCATACACAAAGCAATGTTCACAGATGAAAAAACAAAATACAGCCCTTTCATTACATATAATACAGAAATTTCCTCACTACACATGCTTCAGATTTTTGGGTAGGTATCGCTATTTACAGGCTGCAAACAAAACAGAAAATCATCAAAAGAATAGTAAATTAGCAACTTTTATACCTTGTAGTCTTCCCATCTCAGAATCATCTGACTCACTTTCTCCAGAGGTTGTCATACCTACAGCTCCAGCAACAGAACTAGAAGCTAAAGAAAGAAAAAGATTAATGTAAGTTACATTGCCTTTAAAGCTACAAAATCCGTATCAATTCCACCATCAAGGAAAATGTCTACCATCAGAAGAATGCTCTGCGTTTAATATTGCCATCATCATACTTCTGTACAGGCCTAATACTTCCCTGCAAAGGCTGAAGAGAGAGGTTATATTGACACAAGACAATGGAAAAAAGAAAATAAAAGTACAGCTAGATCAGCAAATTGTCTTTCAAAGACATCTACATGTATCCTTAGTAAATCTACACTTTTCTTACTTAAGGTGTTACTTAATGCTGCACTTAGTTTACATTAATTCTGACTTTTTGTACTGCTGTAGCTAGGTTTAAGCAGAGCACATTTGAGATGTCCTACAGTCCAGCATAACTGCTGGAAAGTAACTTTGAACTCACTACTGATTAGGACCAGATGATAAACTTAAGTACCACATAATAGGACTGTACAAGTAATAATATTTAACTTGGTTAAAACTTTCTCCAGTACAGACACATTTGCAGTTTCAACAGAAAACTTACAGAAAATTTATGAGTGTAAATGAAAGAACTTTTACAGGTAAATGCATGCTTTCTGTATTCTGAGCAGTTCGGTGTCTCTTCAGTTGGCAGTAATTTATTTAGCATCAGCTGAAGTTACTTTTAAGAAAAACCAACTGTAGATGCTGAAAACTAAAGCATGGTTTATCAGATGTAGTTAGGAAACTACAAAAAAAAAAAAATTTGTAACTGAAGTGTGTACCAGATATCCAAGAAATCAGATTCAGAAGTAAAGGCCCCCTCTCACTCAAAAACCTTCAGGAATTACTTACCAGCTGTACCAGCTTAAACAATTTCTACCCACAATTTAACCCATTTAATTAATTTTTAAAAGTGATAAAGGTTTTCTATCAGTATCTGTACTAGAAGTGCTTCAGTTGGAATTTCTTCTTACCTGCAGCACCCTGGGGAGCCTCATCCGTACGCGCAGCTGAAGAGTTAACTCCATCCTGGTTGTTGTCAGGATCAGCCATCTTCTCCTGTCGGCGAGCTTCAGCCGCTCCTCTTTTGCCCAGGCCAGAGCCTCGCCGACTAAAGATTCAAAAAACAAATTTTCACACCTTATTAAGTAAGACAAGAGATTTATTAATGTGAGACTACTCAGAACCGCGGAACATTTATGTAGACCACTACCACAAATCTGCACAAACTATCAGGTTCACATAAGAATCAGTCTTCACAAAATTATCCAGCTTTTCTTTACCCTCACTGCCCTGCACCATGGTGTTGATTTGTTTACATTCATTACAGCTAGGACCTTACATTATACCCTTCAAGACAAAGCAGTCTACTAGAATGTAACTGTAAAAATTAGCACGGATTACAATGATCGCTCGTTACAAATCACATACGCATTCAGGTCTGATGACAGAGTGACTATCTAAGGGAAGTTCTGAACTATTGAAAGCACAAAGAACTGTGATGATAAACCCGGTTTTCAGTGCTAGAAAAAGTTTGAGGGAAAAAGCCTTTTTTGCTTTGGTTTTTTTAAATACTACCATCATCATCACTACAAATATATATGCCTACAACGTAGATAGTCAAATTCAAATGCAGACTTGACAACAGAATCAGACTTTGGAACCTTTTTTTATGGCATGGAAAAGGAAAAAGTTGTGCAGAGATTACTAAAAGAAGTTTAGGCTCAAGAAAAGAAAAAAAAAGCTTGTTAAGGCTTCATAAGTCTAGCTTCACAATATATGCAACTACAAGAATTTTTTGCATCACAGGACACATTTACTTTCCCCCCCAATTTAATCTAACAGCTGTTTAAAATAATTAATTCAGAGCCAATTTTCCCCTGCATCACAAAGTATTTAAATACTTAGATACTTGTAGTATTGTTCAGATACAGTTGCTGACAAGCTTAGCTTAACTATGTACACTATTCAAACAGACTCTTGCATGGTACTATGAAATCCTTGATTTTTCAGAATGGTCATCTATTTTATTATCCATGATGAACAGTAATTTAGCACTCTGTGTTTACTGTCTTTTTAAAAAGACCTCCCTAAGAAAGCATTACTTAAATCTGTGAAACTGTCTCTGGATACTTCCTTGCCTCCACCCTACCAACTGAGGTGATTGCTCTCTATGACACTACTGTACAGAATAACCCAGAAGGCCTGAAAAAGCTACAGCTACTTCTACAACAGCAAAGAAAGTGGCCAGTTTTCATGCCTGAAATTGACATTAGTATCAACCCACTGCAGTCATCACACTTCATTATCTAAAATTTTACCTGGTGCTAGCACAGGAGCCCGTGGTCTTTTGCCGTGTGCTCCGCCGCAAACTGGGGAGCTCAGCAGGTGGTGATTCACTGCGCTTCTTTGTAGATTTTCTCAGACCTATGTAATATGCAAAAGAATTAAGAGCAAACGAGTCTTTCAATACACAGCAGCTCTACAAAGAAATGAAACTTCTGTGTACAGGAAACTTTAATGCAGAAGAACAGCTTCTACATAAGAAGCACAATAAGCCCATCAGCTTTTAGTTGCCTTACACCAAGCTGCTCTACCAGTAAAAGAAAGGTTCAGATATTGACTTTTACTCCTAAAGTAATATTAGACATACTGAACTCAAACTTGTTGCCTAGACACCTTTTCCTAACCTACACATTATAGTTACAGAACATAGTTTTCACATTACAAACCACAAATCTATTATTCCCACATGTCAATAGTTAAAACACTCTAAAATCATATGCATTACCTTTATCTACAGAAAGGATAAAAAAAATATACTGCAGGAGAAGGCAGCTGTGGCTGCATCTGTTTTCCCCCACCACAAAGAAAATCTGTGCACATAAACTCACCACTATCTGAATTACATTTTTTTAAGTCAGTTTTATTTAAATTAGTATGGCTTTACAGTAATTGCCTTAACCCAAAACCATGCTTCCCTCCAGGAGTCAAGCACTGCCAGTGCTGAGATCTGTCATGTGTAGTATTTGCATTATTCTTTCAGCTACATCCCTTCAGTCCCTATCACTGTCATAAGGTCTTCCTTGAGGCAAATAATCAAATGTATCTTCACAGATTTGGAAAAGGAGTTTTCAGGTTTTTATTTTGGAAGTATTTGCATTGTTGAAGACTGACTTAACTGGTATTAATTCACTCTAGGTTATGAACCCATTTGTCCGATTACATCCCACTGCAGAACCAGGTAAATCTTAAACACACAATAAACCTACACAGTACATTTTCAGATGATGAACAAGCTTACTATCAGGCTGAAATATCCCATAACATCTTCTGAACTAGAAGGCTGATAATTAAAGTGTCAAAAAATTTAAAATCCTTATGAGGGTCAGTTTGACATTTTAGTCTTGTGTCTCCCCTCCCCACATCTGCAATAAATAAATGAGAACCCCACAGCATTCAATTTAGGCACACTATTACTAGAACAGATGCAATTAATTTCAAGATGAGAAAGTTAGATCACTACTCCCTCTTCTGACAACAATTCAGAAATAAAACCTATTTAAATGGGTAATGGTTTTGAGAACAGAACGTATCAACCTGGCTCCTGTTTATCTCCTTAATCCTAAAGCATTCCAGGAATGCTGAGTTGTGATACCAAGGGATGAAATGGTAACTATGCAGCTTCTGACTGGATATTTAACAGAAAAGGGAAAGTGATCTGAAAAGCCATTACTGACCTAGCCATTAAGTCTGTCCTTTCAAACACAATACTGTATTTGACCCAGTAACACAATGCTGGGCACAGCTAAATTCCGTGCAGGTAAAGGTTAATCTGATATTCATGCATTCACTACACACCTGGCCTGCTAACTCAAGAAATTTGGCAACCTTAAGAAAACCTGCTTGTGTATTTCATAGCCACCAAGCACTGAAGCAAAGCAGATCAACCAGTTGAATTTTCAGATGGTCTGGACATATGGAAGAAAATACATAACTTTCTCAAATACTCAAAAAAACAGTGGCATTTTTACTACATGTGTTTTCAAACCAAAAATTTAAGTTGAAGTTTCTACAACATAAATATACAATGACACCAACCCTATTTACCTCCAGAAGATACTTGCAGGGGGAGGGGAATGCATCATAAAGCATATACAAAACAAGTCTGAAACAGTTGCAGCAGGATTTCATGACATAAGCCTCTTAAGCACAACAAGATACAACAGAACACCCCTCTTAGCTGGTTGTATTCTACACTAGAAAGCACATGCTTTAACTGGTACTGGCTACAGCACTGTTTCACTCCGCAGATAACGTGTTAGCACTCTGAGTTCATGTTACATACATGGAAAAAGTAAGCTACCCCAAACCTGTAACAGCATGGTGAAATTCTAAACGAGATGTACTTTAGCTTGACATTTAGAATAATAGGTTAATCACCCTATTATAGTAGAGTTCACTGGGAAAATACACAAATATTTTTAATTCTTTATGGCAGCACACCACTTACCACTTCGAATCTGTGGGTACTCATTTTCAAGTAGTTATACCTAAATATCAAGTAACTCCGTATCAGCTTAATAATAGTGTACCAGTAAGACACCACACAACTACTCAAATGAAGTAAGGCTGCCTTAACTTGTATTAAAATCAGATTTCTACTAAGGGCAAAATTTTCACAAAACAGCAGAGCTTACTGGTGTTTAACAGTATGATACACTCACTCATGACTTACTGACCCCAAACCAATCCTAAGATGCACAAAGTGCACACCCGATACACACTTTCCTGTTCCATAAGTATTCTGTCAGTTTGGTGAGCTGAGCTTGCTTAACACAGGTCAGATGAGCACAGATACCATGAACCAATAAGGCAAATAAGCTGTGAAGTGGGTTGTCCTTTCCTTTAAATCATTAAATTAGCTGAGCCATCTCTTCAAACTTAATTCACAATATTATGAAATGGTTTGGGCTGAAAGGGACCTTACACATCATCCAGTTCCAACTCCCCTTGCCACAGGTAGGGACACTTTTCACTAGACCAAGTTGCTCAAAGCCTCATTCAACCTGGCCTTGAACATTGCCAAGGATGGGGCAGCCACAGCTGCTTTGGGTAACCTGTGCCAGTGCCTCACCATGCTCAAGGGGAAGAATTACCTCAGTAAGAGAGTTTTAGAGAATTTAGAGATGCCCATTTACACCCTTGTGGACAAACTGCATAATACATCACAACCTGAGCACCCAGAAGTCGATCTGATTTTCTCCTGCTGCAAAGAAGAACATTCTGCTTGTCAGATCTTTTTGCACATTTCTCTTTTCCCAAGTCTTCACTTCTCTACCTCTGCATATGCCCTAACATCATCCTATTTGCATGCTAAACACTCACATTAATGACTCAGAAGGAAAACAGACCCAAACAGGCTAAACCTGAAACAGTGCAACCTAACAGAAATCAAACAACAAAAAAATGTCTTAAGAATATATTCACACTTAAGTGTGTTTACTGGTCAGCTTTTTTTAAAAGCATTTTTTGGCTGTGTGAGAGGACCAAGTTCTGAATACAGCCATACTGCATTCACTTACTTTAAGTATTACCCAAGCCAAAACAAAGTTAGTCAAACTTTCACAGTCCATAACCTGGAAAGCCCTTTATTTTGCAGTTCAAAAAGATAATCAGTAGAGATGAACTTGCTAGGACTGGAAGCTTAGACTTTCAGATTGTCAGTACTGGGCCACTCTCCACCTCATGCAATAAAGATGGTGAAAATAGCTGCAGCAAGGGAAGGCAAGACAGTCTCCTGTTACTTTAATTCTCCACTATTCCCCTCCCTCAGTACCAGCCCAGACATCCCCAGCTCTTGATTATAGCCCTACAGAGCCCATCACTGCAATTAAGCCAAGTATCTCCAAGCTAGTCATCTATTTTCTCCACCCTAAGTCCACAATTCTAAGGCTCAAACTAACATCACACAGACAGCACTCTTGCCCACAGTCCCAAATAGACTAATTTAGAGCTATTTTCAGATTCTTTTCTCCCTCACCTCTGCCAAATCCCTTGAAGCCAGAAGTTACACACCATTCCTTCTCTGTGTTCACCTTTATGTGGCTTTTCTGTGTATCCCAATACCCTTTTCTGCCCCCCCCCCCAAATCTTAAAAGTGTTAGGCAGAGGCTTCTCAGTCAGGAGCAGTTATCCTAAGCTACACTGCTCTCAGCACTGTCCCAGCCATCACTGTCAACTTCTTTCCACTTAAGGGCCAAAACGAACTACACAAAAAGAAGCAGAGATTTTCCTAATCAAGGTTGGGTTTTTATTGTTACATAATCAGTGAGCTAAGCTGATCTACAACATTTTAAAAGCCCCTACAATATATAGAGCTTGAAAGGGATGCAAAAATAGTCACATTAAGAGATCAAAACAAGAAACTTGTTTCCTCCTCATCCCTGTCAAGAAATATTCAGCTACAAAAAAAACCAACCAACCAAAAAAAAAAAAAAAAAAAAAAAAAAAAAAACAAAACAAAACAAAACAAAACCACCCCAAACAAAAAACTTTGGTCTACTCTGTTTTTATTCTTCCAACAATTCTATAGCTGTTTTTCAGTGATGCCACTGCTCAGTTAGACTGCTGTGTAGCGCAGGACTCCCTAGAGTCACCTTGGCTGCATATAACACCTATTAATTATCCAGTGAGGACTGCATAAGAAACCTCAGGGTATACCCCTACAACATTTGAGGCAACCACATCTCTCCTCATTCTTCTCATCAGCAGAGCAAGCCAGCTCAGCATTTCAAGTTCTTCCTTCAAAGATCACAACTACTACTAATTACTCTTGTACTTCCTGAAATGCAATATCCAAAAGTGAACAGCATTGTATTTCTATACATAAGTTTAGTGGAAAGTGTCCCTACCAATTCCAGGGCAGTTGGAACTAGATGATCTTTAAGGTTCCTTCCAACCCAAACCATTCTATGGTTCTATGTTCATCAGAATCATCTTCCCTCTTCTCCCACTTCCCTTCCTAGAACCACTCCCCCACATACATTTTTTTTCCCTAAAGTTTTTACAGCTCCTTATAGAACCATGTTTGCATGTTTATTTATCTTCCACTAATTCTATATTTCAAACTTCTTCAAACATCTCTTTCATACTATACCACTACACAAGCCTACGGAGTTTTAGCTTTCACCTTCTACACTGGATTACTATGATTTCTAAGGACATGTTTCCAGGCAGAAGGGTGTACACCTCAGCAACTTAATAGAGACCACTGTTTCACTTACTAAAGGAAGCCTCAGTGGGTTAATACTTGTGTGAAAAATCACCTATTTCTGCTCCCTAATCCTCTAAGGGTACTAGTGTGCTACAGAAAATAAATTTTAACTTACTCATTCTTCCTTAAAAACCTACCCTGGACATATTTTCTTGACAGTTCTCAGTATTATCCAAAATTGTTACTGTATTTCAAATTTGTCTCAGTATTTTTGAGTTAGTCACACTGCATGGCAGGCAAGTGGGTTGTTGGGTTTTTTTAAAAAGGGCTAGAGCTAACAACAGTCACTATTAATCCCAAGATCACTTCAATCTGTTGTCAAAGATCTCTAATGCACTATTTGAAAGCCTGATACCATTTTAAAGTACCAGTTTAATACTCTTCTTCTACTCCAAGCTCTTACTGCTAATTCAGTACAATAACTCTGATCAATGAGTTTCAATATAAATAACCACTGGAATAAGTTTTGCTGTAATTTATAGTAAAATAAAGAGACATTAAACATTTTAGGCATCTCAGCATCACCTGTTAGTACCTCCCTCTCCAAACTGGGATGCCAGCTAAAGTAAGTTTAACCTCTATCAAGTCTGGAAATGTCTCACACCATGCTTTGTACCCCTTACCAGGGACACATATACATACACACACTTCCATTCAAATCCATAACACCTTGGTTACATGACATATACTCAAATGTATTAGTTCAACAGAAGTTTATCTTTTTGCAAAAGATGACTTTCAGGTCCTAGAAGAGCTAAAGCTAGTCAGGCTGGTTTTCTCAGTACGTTCTTTGTAGAAACAGATTAGGCTCATATTCCCAATGCTGTTTTTTAAGGTACTCAACACACACACCCCTTACATTACGCTACCCCACTCCTCCCCTTCTCACCCCTTGGTGATGTTGTGTAACTTGTCAAAAATTACTCTCTGCCTTCACCTTCTTGCTGTTCACCTGCTGGAAGCAAATTTTCTCTCCTCCCTGTTGTTTTTCATCATTGCCAAGAACTTTCCTATAACAAGGACAGACCCAGCTAATCACTTGCTGGTCAATACCATTCTTGAGTGATTCCTTCCCACTTCCCCCTCAGTCCATCCTATGCCAATTCAGTGGGCATTTGTCTGGTATTCATCACCCAAAGTCTTGAACCATGGAGCAAGTAGATAAAACCTTACTACAAAAAAAAGTAACTTCTCTCCCCTTCCCCAATGCCATTCTTCATCAATTGTGTTAGATCATTACAGAACGAATACTCCAGTCCATAACAAGCCTGGTAGTTCAATTAACCTTATTTTAATTATAGAAGAAGGCATCCAGTTGCTCTTGTTTATTTCCTGCATTAGTACTTGCTACAGACACACCCCAGCTGGGTAAGGCTACTCCTGAGCATGTCTGGTTCAAGGAACAACCATAAGCAAGCTTAGGAATCCAACTTATCAAATAAAGTTTTAGAGAATACATGCGATAAATACGTCACAGTACACAAAGGCAGTCTAATGATTTCAACAAAATTTTGTTCAAGGCAATATTGCTACACGCATATCTGCACACTAGAAAGCAAATGCTCTGCTTGGAAGCAGCCTGTACTTCTTAGTAACAATGTCCAAGAACTGCAACTGCTATTCAAATTCAGCACCAGAGGACATATTTTGTAAGAACAATTTAAAAGATAAAGTTAATAGCATTCCAGGCACTACATACACTAGGTTTAGAAGATTGCTCTCACAGGAGATTCTCACAGTAAGGAAAAACTAGGAAAGTGGACTTGAAATAAGAAACCACATTATCTGCTTGTTTTCCAGCATTTATCATTTCCAACTTCATTTCAAAAAGCTTAAGAAAATAAGAAAAAGAAAAATCTAACAGAAGGAACATAATCAAGAAAGTTTTACAATATGTGTGCCCCCACCACAACATGCNTTGCTCTTCTTAAAATAAAATCACAGGAGATTCTCACAGTAAGGAAAAACTAGGAAAGTGGACTTGAAATAAGAAACCACATTATCTGCTTGTTTTCCAGCATTTATCATTTCCAACTTCATTTCAAAAAGCTTAAGAAAATAAGAAAAAGAAAAATCTAACAGAAGGAACATAATCAAGAAAGTTTTACAATATGTGTGCCCCCACCACAACATGCAATTATTTTGCATATTTTTTTTAATTGATTTGCGAGACAGAGAAGCAACCTGAACTTATAGAACACTAACTGTACTAAAATAATTTTCTTTAGCTGCAAATAGTTTCAGTCACAGCTTTATTTAAAAGCTCAGCAGAACATGCAATTTGAGTTTCTCTAGGAAGATCCCAAGAAGCCCAAAAAGAACAGGAATATTTGTTCAAATAACTTGGATTTAAACCATATGTACTTATTCTTTTACAGAAGATCAACTTACTTGCTAGCTTTGCCTGTAGTCCTGAAGGTCCAGGTTTTGATGTCTCTGACTTGGAAGAGCCTGGTAGAGACAGTTTTGTTTTAGGGAGACTGACTTTTGGGCTGAATCGAGCAGCCCAGTCAAACTTTGAAGAGCCACCTGTTTTATTCTGTTCTTTGTCCCTGCTACTCCTTCTTGGACTGGGGCTGGATGCAGAACGGGAACGTCTAGCTTTATTCTGGTCCTTTCCCTGTTTCACTCTGGCACCCTGAGGAACAGTAGAAGCAGCAGAGGCCACAGCAGAAGAGGAGGAGGATGTGGAAGCTGAAGAAGAAGAATCAGTGATGGTGCTACACCCAGCTTTGGCTGAGGTCACCGATTTTGAAGCCAGCTTGGAGAGTTTTGCTGACTTCTCTTCAGCACCAGTTGATTCAACTGCTGAACCACTCTTTATACAAGACAGATCCTCTGTCCTTTTCCTTTTCTGACTTCGGGAGCTACCAGCAGCTCCACCCTTCCTGGTGTGAGCCTTGCTTGTTGATGGCAATTGTGCAGACTTTGGCTGTTCTTGGTCTAAGTGCCTTCTCTTAGATTTAGTATGTGGCTTGTTAGTTTCCAAGGAAGTTTCACTGTGTTGAAGTGCTTTGGGTTTTTTAGCAGAGCTAGGAGAATTGGTCCTCCTGTAATCTGGACTAGCACTGCGTTTAACTCCTCGAGAATTGTCTTTCTTAGGCACTTGCCCCGTTTTTTGCTTTTCCGAAGTACTGACTCTCTCCGGATCTTCTTGTTGTGGTATTAGGCCAGCAGATGAACTACAGCCTCTGCAGAAGTAAGCAGGAACAGTGTTAGTGTTGAACTCAAAAAAACTCAACAGTTTTGCAAGATAAATGTTAACAGTAATAATCAAGGAAAGCACAGATAAGAAACATTGTTGATGAAGCTTACACTGAAACAAAAAACCCCAAACCATGCTTATAAAGAATAGCCATACTGCAAATCTTTGCTAGCATGAGAACTAAAATAAACTGCAACATAAAAAACATAGTAACTTTTTTTTTTTTTTCCAAGAGAAAGGTATGAGATAACTTGGACAGACTTTACTATCTGCTTTTATTTTTATAAATATGTCAGATTAGAAAAAAAAAAAAAGCATGAAGCTATTAGCTGAAAGTTTGAGAATGCAAGTTCCACAAGAGAGTAAGGAGCATTCAGTAATGCATAACTAGTCATAACTATTGTAGTTAAAGAAGTCTCTTCATGGAAGGATAGTTTCTTACCAATCTTGAAATTGAGATAATGAATCACACAGAAAAATGGCAAAATTCTCTTTGACAGAAAACTATTCCAGTGGGTATGTAGAAGTGCACTAAGAGTGTACAAAGCACAACCAAGTTGATTATCCTGAACATAGGCATACTTCTGATTATCCTATGTTTCAATTTATACTGGACATTGCTCAAATTCCTTAAGCAATCTTCTCCGCCATGAAGCAGGAAAAGGAGAGAAAGACCTTGAAAGTATTCAAAGACTAGTTATGCAGAAATTGTTTCCTCCCCATCACTGATGGAATGCTTACTTGGTGAATAAGGAAAAAAAAGCACAAACAGAATATGAAACACTGAAACATATCCACTGAACGCAACACCTACATTACATACAAGAACTCTGTATGACCATTATGCACAGTTGTGAAGTGCAAGTAACACTGGTTAACATATGAATACGAAGCACAATTACCTTTTAGAAAAGTGTCCCTTGGACTGCTCAGGAGTGTTAGACTGCACTTTGGGTGTCTTTGAAATAGATTTTCTACTCTCAGGAGGGCTATGTGCCTTATGTTTTGCCTGCCCTAAATGTGACCTGTCAGCAAAAAGTCAAAACAGAAATCTATCAGGATTCCAAGATACAGATACAAACCTGTAGGTGGAATTATTTACTTTTCTGGATCACTTAAAAATATTAGTTTACAGCTTCAACCTTTTCCATATCAACCCCTAACATTAAAGCAACATCTCAAAAAAAAATCACCTGGTGCAGTTACAAATCACTACCAGTGCAACTGTTTTGTAAAGCACATATTTAGTCATTTTAAAACAATAAAACATGGTCTCATACCTGACCTGTGTAGATAAATTTGACATTTTCTGGTGTGCAAAATTACCAAATTACTCACTTGAGCATTAAGTTAGCATAATAAGACACAAGACTAGAGCACCTGTCAAAGACCTCTTCTCAGAAACACTCATCAACCTGAAGATTCCACACATCAAGACTACCCAGTCAGGAGTGTTACAAGTATCTCTCTTTGTTGCTCAGTTTAAGAAAGTCAGATGCTCAGAATAGGAATGCAACCATTTACTACTCAGTAGGAAAGCTCAACTCTGACAGTTATTTTTCTGGCTGCAGATCCACTAGTCCAAAGGATAAAGAGCTCTTCCGTGACAGAGGAATGAACAGGAATGAAGAAACACATTCTACCAATGAAGGCAGTCAGATGAGAGGAAACCTGTCATGTCAGAGAAAGGAATGATTTTCATACAGATAAGTTACAAAAGGTCTTCCAAGCAGCTTTCAGCTGTATGAAAAAAAAAAACACACCAGTTTATTGTACGACCTGTTACTGGAGGACAAAGATCATAATAAACCATAGATAAAATTTAAGACTTAAGTTACATCTTCACATGCTCTACATCTACTTTGAAAACCAATCACAATTACCACCTGCAAGACTCAGAAGAGACAGCTCTCATCAGCATTTGAAACAGCATAGTATAAATAATTGCTAAGGCAAGAAACACGTCATTCGCGCTTCCCCAGATAAAACACACTTTTGACTCAGCAGTCCCCAGGAGAACTCTAATGCTCATATCCCACTAACCTTCATGAGACCTCCAACCAATCTAGTATTAATGCTGAAAGAAGCAATTTTTCAAAAAAATGTTACTTATATGCTATTAACCTAGGCTATCTGGTCCTTCGGGTTAAGCTATTCAAGTATCTTTGAATCATATGGGAGGAGAAATGCAGACTTCAGATTTAAGTGTCATCTCCAACCCATGCCCCCTAACATTAAAAAATTACAAGAATACACCTTTACAGGAAGATACAAATTTTCACAAGCTTTCAATACCTTCTTCCAACCAAATGACAAATCTAGCAGCAAAGACAGAGCTAAGCATACTACTGACCAGAAAGTTTCACCATCCTCTTACGGATTTTAACACAAACTTTAGTAGGGAAAAAGTACCACACCTAACCTAAGTGACAACCACATGATAATATCCTTAAGGGTCAAAATAGTAAAAGTTCGGTAATATGACTAGTTTTCTTTACAGCTTTCCTTTGTTTTCTTTCAAAGTATTCTTATTTAGTCAGTTGCTCAAAGATAAAAAAGCACCTGGACAAGGTGTTTTCCTGGTTTCAGCTGGAATAGAGTTAATTTTCTTCCTAGTAGCTGGTACAGTGCTGTATTTTGGCTTTAGTCTCAAAATAATGCTGATACAACACCTACATTTTAGTTGCAGCTCAGCAGCACTTACCCTGATTAAGGACTCTCACACTCTGCCAGTGAGGAAGGGTACAAGAAAGCGGAAAGAAGTATAGCCTGACCCAGACTAGCCAAAGAGCTATTCCAAACCACACAGCACTATGCCCAGTATATAAACTGTGGGGCGTTACTCAGAAGGCCCAGATCACAGCTCAGATCAGGTTAGGTATCAGTCAGCAGGCATTAAGCAATTTTACTGTGCATCACTTGTGTTTATTGGGTTGTCTTTTTCTTCCTCCTTTCTCCTTTTAGTTTTATATTCTCCCCCCATGTTATTTCCCTTATCATTATTATTATTAGTAATAGTATTGTACTTTAGTTATTAAGCTGTTCTTATCTCAACCCACAGGTTTTACATTTTTACAGTTCTCCCCATCCCACCCAGGGAAAGGGTGTGAACGATCTGCTACATGGTTCCGAGTTACCAGCTGGGCTGGTAACTATGAAAAAATAAATCTAAACACATAACAGTCTGAAAAGATTAACAGCATCTTCTGCAAATTACTCCAGTAATTTGGTTCTATTTCTTGTAATAAAAGAAATAATTTTTACTATCAAAAGCAAGTGAAACAAAACAGATCTCTAGCTCATAATAGCAAACTCCAAGGTAACATTAGGAACCTTTCACCTAATCCTGAGTGTTTGGATTTCCCTTTTCCCAACAAAAGATTAAGGTGCGAAATTTAATTTTCCCCCTGAAATGTTTTTATTATGGGAGTAACAGAAATTGTTACATAATTTACACTTGGCAGGAACTTCATTTTTCATGTAAACTAATCAATCAGGGTTCATTTATTCTGAAGTATATTTTTAAAAGGTTATTTTCACTTAAAGATTGTTGTTTGCTTTAATTAGAACTGTATTCAACTTTGTGCTTTAAGCATTCACACAAATAATTTAAGATTTTCTCAACTAAAATATGGCTAAAGGAATATATTAAAACATCAACTATATAAATCATGCACTGAAGAGTTTCCACTTGTTCCAGGCTTCCCCCCTTCCACCTTTATTACCTTCGGGGTCTTACAAGCTTTCCAAACATGATTTCATACCACTGTCCAATTTAAGTGGACCAAGACAGCTACAACCATACCCTAAGGACTGCAAATACTGTATCATGCAGGCTATTTGCATTTGCTTTATTTTATTTATCCATCAAACCAACCATAGAAATAACACTCATAGCCAGAGCAGAAAGGTTACACTAGAAATATAACAGTCAAAAGTGATAAGTATCTTTTCATTTTATTATTAAAGACCTATTGTGCTCTCACTTCTCTTGAGTTTAATGGTTCACTTGCATGTGTTGCAAAAAGATACAGAAGACAACAGCAACTCTACACACAGTAGCATATCAGTTAAAAGGAGCCTGACATTAACTCCCCTTCTCCCAAGACTTCTATGCCCGACAGCAAGCAAACTGACAATGTGGAGAGATTGCAGGATTAAGTTAAAAGAACTTTAACCAACAAGTATCGTTGTCCCAATTTATATTAATGCTGTGACAGCTTGTCTAAGGTTTTGTTAAAAGTTAACTTACATACAAAGGTATGTTGGAATACTTGAACAAGAAACAAAAAGAGCAATGCTTAGAGAACTAAGTGCTATGAAAGGTACATGGGCAGTCATAAGATTGATTCTTGTTAAAGGTCACAATCTACTTGTACTTTTGGCCATAATTCAAGATTTTTATGTTGTAACTTACCTACTTACAAGCTCGTTATTCTTTCATTTAATGTATAATTCATTCAGAAGCTTCACTTAAACCAATATTCCAGCACCAAGCATTTTGAGAGGCTGCTCCTCATTAATGATGAGAAATGATAAGTATTCATGAGCTGGAGTTTGTCCATTCCAACTTGCAGTAGCAGGTCCAGCATGATTCAGCACTTGTTGCTGAAAATTGTTGCCTTGGGGTTTCTTGGTTTGATTTTTGGGTGGGTTTTTTTGCCCTCTTTATTTCCTTCCCCTCCCCACCACCACCTTTTTTCTTTATGCTTTGGTTTGGTTGTTTGGCTTGGTTTTTTTTCCCCCAACTTAAACACAGTTTCATAACCCACCCCAAGGCTTCACTCAACCAGGCAAAGCTGTCTGATGACATATAATTTAATTCACAGTCAGTTTAGAGTAACACACACAGGTAACTTGACAAGTGATCCACCATTTAGTTTTCAGTGTTTATATAAACAGCCCTTAGCCTTCCTTAGCAAAACCATAATAAAGAACCGAATAGAACCTGTCCTCAAAGCATTACTCAACACATGTAAAAAAATATACCTTTTGAAGTTAGTTAATAAACAAAGTGTTTCATCTAAGTCATGTTCCTCAGCAGCTGAGGTATTAAATGTTTCCGAACATGAAGTCTACAAAACTAAACACCCTCTACTTCTGTCGAAAGATGATTTAAAAAATAAAAGTCAATAGCAGTAGCCTGTGTAAAAAAACCTACTTTCTCTCTTCAGAAATACATCACATCTTATCCATAGACCCAACCATTAAATTTGGTTTATGCACAAGTCTCAATTAGAATGTTAACATTTAACATATTATGAAGACTGGCCCAAAACCAAATCTTGTTTAGAAGGTAAGTGGTGTAAGTGACAGAAAAAAAATCTTGTTGCTTTATTATTTGGAAAAGGCCAGTCCAAAGTGTTTGAGATTCTACTTATAACTTATGTTTTCTATGAAATTAAAGATTTCACCTTCAATCTCAAATGCACAAAACTGAAATTCTGAATACTTACTTTTATAGAATATCATACTTCCATACACAACTGCAACAGCAGTCATTTATGTCAAACTGATATCCTACTAAAATACTGTTCCTAAAGATTTCAGAAGAATGACAATATACATATTAAAAAAAAAATAAGTGCCACTGTCATTTCATGCCATTAAAATATTTGAAATGTTCTACTACACAGGACCACTTCCATTACTCCATACCAATACACTGAAACATTGCTCACAACTGAAAGGAGTAGTCAACTGCATCTCTTTCAGAAAAGGATTTACTGTAGGCCTCACAAGATAGCTTCCAAATTGTTCCCAAAGTAAATACTATGGCATCACTGGGAACTTAAGCCACAAAGGCTACAATTCTTCAATGCACATGGTGACAATGTAGACAGTTAAGAAAGTGACAGCAAGTACCTTCCAACCCCTCCCCTCCTGCCCCCAAGAAAAGGGTGCTCTCATTAACCCATCTGCTTCCCACTCCTCTTGGGTTTACTGCTGCAAAGGAAAGCTTTAGCATCAATACTGCTTCCTTAAAAACCTGAAGTCATCCTTCAGTGGAAAGTGCTGGAAGATAGTTCAAACAAGAGTTCACGCTGTACAGTTAGGAAGATGCCATCATAACTGTAATTGCAATTAGAATGGTAACGCTGAACATTTTGCAATCTGTTAGTACGGCCATTAAGAACTATCCACAAGAACAGAAAGTCATCCAAAGCACAAAGTTACTTCAATGCCAGTACTGACAACAGAAAGTAAAGAATCACATTAGTCCAACTTCACTAAGGCCAGTTTGCTTATAGAATCAGGTTAGGGTTGGAAAGGACCTTAAGATCATCTAGTTCCAACCCCCCTCCCATAAGCAGGGACACCTCACACTAAACCATGTCACCCAAGGCTCTGTCCAACCTGGCCTTGAACACTGCCAGGGATTAAGCATTCACAACTTCCTTGGGCAACCCATTCCAATGCCTCACCACCCTCACAGTAAAGAACTCCTTCCTTATATCCAATCTAAACTTCACCTGTTTAAGTTTTAACCCATTACCTTTTGTCCTATCACTACAGTCCCTAATGAAGAGTCCCTCCCCAGCATCCTTATAGGTCCCCTTCAGATACTGGAAGGTTGCTATGAGGTCTCCACACAGCCTTCTCTTCTCCAGGCTGAACAGCCCCAGCTTTCTCAGCCTATCTTCATATGGAAATATGTGCATATTTGGGAAGAAAACAGTTCATCAGTTGTAAGTCTGTCTTCAAACACATCCTTTGCTTCCACTAGACAAAAGCACAAATCANTGGAAATATGTGCATATTTGGGAAGAAAACAGTTCATCAGTTGTAAGTCTGTCTTCAAACACATCCTTTGCTTCCACTAGACAAAAGCACAAATCACAGATGCCAAGCTTCCTTCCAATTTGTGCTGCAACAATCATCTTGCACTATCTGTGATACTGTGTTGAGTGTTAAATTGCTGGTAAAACTCCAGCAGAAAACACATGGGCTTCCCCCACTCATTTTGACTGCAAGTATTGATGTTATTAGGGTGACAGCAAATAAGCTCAGTCTAGACAAAAAAGGGTTTGCACTGTTGCTTCCAGATTATGCCAAATCTGCCAGTATAGTATGTCACAGGAGGAAGATTAAAAACATTTATGCTTTACATACTAGACCAAAGAAGTTTGAAGTTTCCCAAGTCCTCAGGCAAGAGAACTGTAGCTGTTTAGCAAGTTAAACTGATGAAGTTTTAACAGAAGACCTTTAAACAGCAAAAAGGTCAAAGATTATATACAGAAGGACATGCATTAGCATTTCAGCTTGGGAGTGATGATACCATTCTCCAGCCTCTCCTTACTTTCTTAACACCTTACTCAACCCATTTGGAGCATAAGAGACAGAGGAAAGCTAAGGCTATTGCAAAGCCATTCGGCTCTACAACCACACACTGACATTCGAATAGCTGACTTAACGTCAAAGTCTGAAATTACAGTACAAGTGATAAAATGCACAAATACTCTAATTTTTTTTTTCACTTATTTTGTATTTTGATAGTATGTGCATCTTAGCCACAAGAAAGCTTTAAGACAAAAGCATTTCCAGCATTTAGAAAGCTATTTATACAAAGAAGAAATGTAATCAATTACACAAGTTCAGACAGTATTGAACTTGTCCTTGCTTGAAGGGGTATGACTGCATATCTGTGACCAAAGCAAGGTAACCTTCTCCAACACTTCAGAAGGTGTGGCCCTTAAGTTTGCTTATAAACACTGTGGCTATTTTTAGGCATGAAGCAACAACCCCCTACAGACCTACATTACTGCTTAATTCCCTATACAGTACTAGTCTTTTGGGGTTTTCGTAGGGTTGGGTGTTTTGTTGGGTTTGGATTTTTTTTTGGGTTTTGGTTTTTTTTTTGCATTTGTGCATTGGTTTTTGGTTAAGAAATACATGGATCTAGTAAAGTGACTGAATAAAATCTCATCTTGTCAGTACAACTACATTAACAAGTAGTGCAGATCAACAGACAAAACCATAAAGCAAGATAGCCGTCATCAAGGACCAATGTCCAACAGCTATGCATTTCAATTATTTCCACTTCAAAGGAGAGCAGACTACAACCACAAGTGACCAGGAGGCAAGAGCTGCTTTCCCAGAGTACTACTTCCAATCTGCCTTGATCCAGGAAAGATTCCAATTCAAAGTGCTCCAAGACTATCTTCATTACGTTAGCCAAAACACAGTATGTAAGGATGACAGATATGCTTCAAAAGAACATTCTCAATTCCAGCTAAAATATTATCATGCATCCTAAGTCCATAAGGTTTTTTTGCACAACATAAGCGTATCATTGAAACTGCTCTTTCCACAGTTTCTTCATTCTATTTAAATGAATTTACAGCTGAAATTGAAGAGTTACATTTCATAGACGACAAATGTCAAAAAGACTACAAGTTAGTCTTCCCAAGTGTT
>NDXB01017704.1:0-26003 GCA_002631895.1 Agapornis roseicollis
GCCTCCAGCCGGACACTGAGCCATTGACCACAACTCTTTGCGTGTGCCCATCCAGCCAGTTCTTTATCCATCCAGTGCCCACCTATCAAATTGATGTCTCTCCAATGCAGAGACAAGGATGTCGTGTGGGACAGTGTCGAATGCTTTGCACAAGTCCAGGTAGATGACATCAACTGCTCTACCCCAGATNGACAAGGATGTCGTGTGGGACAGTGTCGAATGCTTTGCACAAGTCCAGGTAGATGACATCAACTGCTCTACCCCTGTCCATCAGTTCCGTAGCCCCATTGTAGAAGGCCACCAAATTGGTCAGGCAGGATTTCCCCTTAGCAAAGCCAACATGCAAATCATGGTCTAATATTAAAGCACTTACCCAGCAGTTCACCAGATCAGATATAACAAAGCTGAGCCTAAGCATAAATGCATGGGATTATGGAAATGTTGTTTACAATTTGTTACAAAGGCCTTATTATAATGAAGATTAAAATAGAGATAAAAAGCAATCAGTTTCCATTACTTATAAATGAACTTATTCAGAGTTTGGGGAAGATCATGTACATATGTTTTTTTACCTCTGTATGAGTGAGGATACTGTGATTAAAACAGAGGGGACCAAACCTTGATGAAGATTTTTTTAGGGTCTATCCTAATAAAAGAATATGTATTTTTTTTTTCTAATGAATTGATGTTGCTGCTCAAATGATTAAACAGAAAATGTGAGTAGCCATCAGCAAAACTGTATAGGGGGGATTTCACACGGTATTGCGAAGTGTACAAAAAAGAGAAACATGAAAAGTGAAAATACTAATGTTTTTTCTTTTGTTTGGTTGGTTTCTCCTAGTAATAGGTATATTGTAGTGACATATGTTAAAAATATGTCCAATGCTTTTGATGAGAATATAATTTCCAAGTGTAACCCTTGATAAATTATCCCATACATGGAAAGAATTGTATCGTAACTGGCCTATTTCTGTCTAATACTATCCATAATTTCCCAGGACATCCAGTTACTTGGTTTCACTCCTATTTGCAGTTTCTACTAATGACCTCCCAAATTAATGCCTGGCATCAAATATTCATTTATACAGTGATTGTGCTGGTAGCTAGCGGATCAGTCTTCTGCAGAAGAAAATACTTTAGCGTATGAAAGGCAGAGAACAGAGAGATTAAACAACTTCCAGAAGGCAATTGCCACCAGGTACCTTTAATTTTGGCTGATAGGGGATGAGACAACAAGGTATCACAGTGCCAAGCCTAATTGCAGCAATCAATAAAGGTGCTGGTAAAGTACAATTCAAGCTTGCTGTTGTTAACTTTGCAAATGATGAGAGGCTGCTCACATAAAAGAGCCCTTGTCAAAAAAAAACATTTAAAATGTGTGTTTCCATTACTAAAGGGACATAAAAAGAAAGTGTTATAATGAAAGCACAGGAACAGTGGTTACACTTTGTGTGAACCTCCTAATAAATGTGTGCCTCTTTCATGTTCAGTAAATAGAAGATAGATAGTTAATTTCAGACTAGGCGTTATCCTATTTGTGTGGATTTTATTTAGTATTTTATTTAGATACAGCTGTAACTCAAAGGCTGTGAATTTTTTACTGATGTACGTAATGTTTCTTAATGGAATAAATCACTTTGATATTGCAAACGCTGTCTTAGATCACTGTAACCCATCTCTCCCTAAGGGCATGGAACCTGAACAGTTTGAAGGAGGACAAACCTGTCCTCTGAAATTCCAAAGCTCTCAGGCAATGGTGTGGATGTTTTATGCATTTCTTAGGTTTTTCTTAGTTTCACTGGATGAGTTTCTGACCCTGTGCAAGCCAAAGGACAATCTCCAATATGCTACAGAGGAACCAGATAATCACCAATTTTTGCTGACTTTTCTGTCATTTCAGACGTTCTCTTTTTTCTCTTGCTAACACTGTCCTTCCCCATGCCTTGATTTGCTTAAATGACTTCTTCTAATAAATATCTTCCTAATTAGTGAAATAATTATTATTATTGCTATTTTTATTACTTGCAGTATTCATGATGTTTTATGAATTTTCTTTAAATGTATTGCCATCACAGTGGAAAAAACCACACTCGTTTCAGCAGACATGTTAGATATTTTATACATCAGAAAACTTGACACATTGTGTCCGAGATCATGCCATGTAAATACTATGTTCTGCATTTCTATTAATGCATTACTGAATTGTGCTATTTTGTGCTTCTTTAGTGGGATGCTGGACCCCACTGCCCAGGTTCCAAGTCGCACCACGCTGAAGAGTCAGTAAGGATGCTACAGATCAGCCAGACAGCCGAGTCCTCAAAACAGCAATTTCTCTAAATTCAATCAAAAGGGAAGCTAAACCAAAATACTTGGTTCTTCAGTTGGTGGGTTGTGCAACATGTCTGTCTCTCAAGAGATAACCCTGTTTTCTGACACAATCAGCAAAATGCTGTGAACATGTACAAAGCATGGAAGAATAAAAACACAAGTTCCACTCAAAACTGCATCATAAAGTATCATGTGATTAAGAAGTGAGACTTATTTTTGCAGCTAGGAAAGAAGAACATGCATCATCTGATCTTTTTTCATTGCAGTATGACTCATGCTACGCAGTTCATCGGAGTTCATCTCTGCAAGTTTTGGTAGCACAAATGCGTGGGGCTTTCACTCATCCTACTCTGAATATGTAACATAAAATATAACATTGCCTCTTCAAGAAAATTCAAAGGTCAAAATCCTACATAGGATCAGCCAATAATTAAAATAAGTAATATGACACCAGCTAAAAAACACATTTGGCACATAAATATATTAACTAGAAAGGGTGAAGAAAAGAGCAGCGAGTCTGTTGAAAGATATATGAGAAGCAACTAAGCAGGGTAGGACTCCTTAGCCTTAGGAAAAGGCAGCTGGGTAGTAGAGGTATATAAATTATGGGTAACATGGTAATGATAAATAGGAAAGTAATGGTTATTCCATATAATTAAGAAATGAAATTACCAAGTGATAAATAGAAAAAGGTGTTTTATTGCAAAGTAGATATTACTCTGATAAAATGATTTCTATAGATTTTTAGGGATGCTGAAGTTTACACAGTTACAGAAGCAGTTCAACACATTCACTGAAGTAAAATCCATCACAGTAAATTTACATTGAGATTTCAGAAGGAAGGGCTTGTGCACCTTTAAGCTGTTCTGATTTTATGCTCTCAGGTAAAGATGTGTTGCAGTGGTCCATGATGGTGTTTACAACCTCAAAGTGATTATTCCACTGAGAAGCCTTTGTAGAAGTACATCAGTACCAAATGTCTGTAGTCTGATTTACAAGGTGTTTACAAATCTACTCTTTCCGGTTGAGGAAGTCCTTCGCTGCCGGACTCTGCCAAATGGGGGTGCATACTGGGTAATTACCACCATATGTTCTACATTTCCCTCTATATGTTCCCTCTTCAGCCGCTACCAAGGACAGGTTATAGACTAAAGGAACATTTAGTCTGACCCCATACAGGTTTGGGGTTTCTTAGTACTTGCATGGCTATATCACGTATAGCTTGAATACACGTAAAGCAAGAAGTCACTGACAGACTTGATGAAAGTGTATCTGGGCAGCTGTAGATAAAGCAGTCATGTTAAAATGCTGAAATCACATGTAACATCACGGATTTTGCACATTTTTCCTTCAGGTACTCTTAAAAGGGCTAAAATTTTAAGAAAATACCTGTTTTTTTAATGCTCGACTAGATAGTTGTCCAAAAGCTGGGTTTATCTCTGCAGCAGGAGATGAGAATCTGACACGCAATATAAAGAACTTGTAAAAGTGTTTGACTTTGAAGAAATGTTTCCATGGAGAATTACAGCTTTACACCTTTTTGAGAGCTCTGTAAGATGTTTCTTTTTAAATATCATTCTTTCATTTTTTGACTACATCACTGTAATTGTTTTAGAGATGTCCATATGCAGAAGGAAAGAACAAAACATCTGGCAGTAACGCTGTTGTTTAACACTAGCAAGGCACAACCCTCTCTCCTTTGCCCACAGGTTGTAATAGGTATGATCTAGCTGACTTCCTATAAAATAAAAAAAAGCAGAACAGTTGTAGTAGAATTATGCTGTAAGTCTCCCAAGGATCATTTACATGGACTTCCGTCTGTTCATATACACACAGATACAGTGTCAAAACGGTCCTTTTGTTCCTGTGGCTTGCACAGAGCAATGCAATCTGTTCACTGCTATAATGGACATTAATCATTAGTCATACGTATGTGTGGAGTTTTCATTTATCACTCAACCTGACTTCGATAAGAGGCATCATTATTACAGTCTTGAGTTGATGAAATGGCAAATGCTTCTGTCACCTGCCTTGGAAAGGAAAGCAACAGAGTGTGGTGAGATGAAACATTGAAACTTGCATTGAGCAATTCACTTCTTAAAATGTAGCCTTTATAATCAGAAAAATATTCATAGTTTTATAAGCTTTTTTAAATAAAAATAAGAATTTACATAATCTGGTTTTAAAGCATAAAGACATCCTTCATATTTCATCCGCAGAAGAGAGATGGTGCACTGGCAGGCTGCAGCCACACACAGGCTCATCAGTGCGCCTCCATTAAGAATTAGATGTTCCATACACAGAGGGGAATGGATAGTATAATTTTTACCTTCCTTCCATTTCTGACAATTCTGCCAAGGTTGTCAGCCTGTATTCTGACACTGCAAATGCTGACACATGTACTGAGCTGCAGGAATATGAGGTGTTCCTGTGAATACAAGGCTAAATACAGAAAGTCTTTGAGTCAGTGACACTGCTTATGTGCATAAACCTGTGCAGACATCTGCAAGATCAGGGCTCAGGGGAGCAATTACTACAGATGGTTTTGTGCAGTACATATCTGTCTGTCAGGACCTGGCCTGAGACCAACAACTCATTTTGCATTGGTAAATGAGTAATGTTTCATAGTAGCCACCGTTTACCCATGGGCTGAATGATGAAACAGGATTTGACCTCTTAATGGGCCCATTTCTCTTTTTAAAAAATTGCTAATATTTCTATTGTTTGTACTTTTTTTTTAAAAATTCAATTGAAAGTCAGTCTATAGCTGCTATTCCTTTACTATACATTATCATGAAACACATGGTGAAGATAATTGAGCTAAATGAATGCTTGAATATTTTCATGGTCTAATTCACTGATGTTCTCCTCTGGCCTGAGTTAGCATGCCATAGGTTTCTCATTGTTCTGAAAGAGGCTTTTAGATTCTCTTATGTTCAACCGATTTTCCTCACATGTGAAGTATAACTGACCTTAGACCTAAAAAGCAACTTTTGGCATGAGTGCCTGAAAGCCCAGTAAGTGTCTTACACCCTCCAGTTCATTCCTTTGAGAACAGATACTGTTTTAAACAGGTTAACCCTCTGTTGCAATTTAAACCCAGCTGGTAACTCAGAACCATGCAGCTGCTCTTTCACTTCCTCCTTTCTCCCAGACACTGCCAGTGGGATGGGAGGGAAATCAAAAGAATGTAAATCCCACAGGTTGAGATAAGAACAACTCAGTAACTAACATAATATAGAACTACCACTAAAAATAATAACGATAAGGGAAATAACAAGGAGAGAGAATATAAAACTAAACAGGGAAGGAGGAAAAAACTCCCAATAAACATAAATGATGCACAATGTAATTGCTCGCCAACTAACCCAAACAGCAACCTCCACCTTCCAGGTGACTGCCGCCAGTTTACATACTGGGCATGATGTGCTATGGTATAGACTTCCCCTTTGGCTAGTTTGGATCAGGTGTCCTGTCTCTGCTTCCTCCCAGCTTCTTGTACCCCTCCTTACCGGCAGAGCATTGGATGAAGTCTGTGATCAGGTAAGCATTATTTAGCAACAAGTAAAACCATTGGTGTGTTATCATCACTGTTATCAGACTAATGTTGGAAATGCAGCACTGCACCAGCTACTAGGAAAGAGGAAAAATAAACACAGTTACAGCTGAATCCAGGACACTCTCCTTGCTAAATAAGCAGAAAGTCTAATTAGATGTTAGCCTCCTGGTGTACACCACCACCTGCAGAAAAGGGCTTAGACCACAGATGTAAGCCTATGGGTGATTTATCTCTCCCCTCCCAGCCTTTCCTTTGCCAGACTGATTATTTTACGTTTGAATGCTAATGGATGGCTAACACCTCAGGTGTGATGGATTCTGTGTGGCAGGGTGGGGGGCAGTAAAGTAGATGTGGGAGGACAAAGACAGGTTTGTTGGTGCCTGTGCGGTTCTGTCTGGAGGGAGACTCTCTTTGATAGTAGTAATTTAGGCATGCAGTAATTAGGCAGTTTTGTAGTTACATTAGACTTACGCAACTGACTTGGGGGAGGGGGAATAGCAAAGTTATCATGGTCAAAATCTCAACATCTATTTAAAATAAGAGTGCCTGTATCACCATCATCTTAGTTTGCTAAGAATACTTCTCTACTGTTCTATATTGATCCACTGATCTTTTCCCTCAGCACAGGGCAAATAGAGGAAGAGGGCAAAGATGAAGACAAAAGTGTGGTGAAAGGAAGGAAATAGGTAATACACCAAACATTTCTCTATTTAATTTTATTTTTAATTCTTCGTTGTTTTTCAAAGAAACTCTTAAGATATTTTTGGTCACATTCTGTGTACAATAGAGATTCTCTAATATTACAGGAAAAAACCCTAATAAAAATGGTTCTTGTACTTTTGAGAGTCTTTGTACTCAGAGCATGGCCATGTAGTGGAACTAAAGCACCATAATAAACCACAAATATTGCTCAGCCAAATATTTATTAGAGGAATCTAGAAAGTAAAATAAAGTTGAGGTGTTCTAGGATACAATATCTGTGGCAGATTATCTACAAGGATGATGTGGCTGTCACCTAAACTAAATGCAGCTTCTTCAGTCTTCAGTGTGGGAGTGACAGAAAAATGAAATTTCAATACAAATAATGACTACATTTATCTTCATTTAGAGGCTGGTCACCCTAAATCAGGTGCAGATATGAGATATGAACCCTGACACTTAGTTTGTACAAATGGTTATTCTATAAACTCTGAAAAGGCTTGTGGTTGTCTGAAGTGGTACTTATTTCAACACCAGGTTTGTATTTGATCAGAACAGAAGCTAAACATTTCTATGGAACCTAGAGCTGAATGAATACAAATCGGTTTGGTTTGGGTTTTTTTTAAGGAAGCTTGACATCAAGTCTATTAAACTGTTAAAACTATAAACTATTTCAAAATTTGTCATTTACAATGTTATGGAATAAAGGTGAAGACATTTTTAGCATGAAAACATTTTAATAAAACATGAAAGGATTCCAGAATTAAATATTACATCCATTCCTTAAAAACTCTCAACTTACAAGATATCATCACACCTTATAAAATTAGTTAACAACTTGACTGGTATCATTAGCACAAAAAAGGAGTTCCGCTCTTTTCAGGACTTCTCCCTTTGAAGCATGTTTTGAATCTTAGAACATCTGGCCTGGACACCAATGGTAGCAATGAAATCTTCAAAACATATGGCTCCTTTGGGCTGCTTTGCAATGTTCCTGTAGTCAGAGTCAAGTATTTGCAAAGACAGGCAGGGCAAAACCCTCTCAAAACTGACTCAGAGCTAAGTTCCTAAAAGTGTAAGCATTTCTAGGTTTAAAATCTGAGATAAGAACCTGGGTGGGAATATGACAGTTCTTCACAGTTGTTTATGGATGCTTTTATACTTGCAGTCCTGCTGCTTAAATTAACTACAGGAAATCCGGTTAACAAGGTAAACTGGACAAGTGGGTTATACAGAGCCACCTTCTTGAGTTTTCTCCCTCTCATTCTTTCATAAATAAATGAAGAAAATTTCAAGCTGTTTGTGTTCAGATCTTTAAGATCACTGACAATACAAGCAATTGCATTTCTAATGGCATTGTGGCCGTTTTTTTGCCCTGGGTTTTGAGGCCAGTATTAACATTTCATAGTTCCCTTAATAATGAAAGGCACAACAGGGAAAACTAGTATCTATCTAATGAAAAAGAATGTCTGGTGATTGCTATGAATAAATCAACAGATCTTCCAAAGTGTGTAATGGCAAGCTGTAGAGTTAAATGAAAGTGAGTGATGCTCATTAGAGCCTACTATGACACCTAGTTAGATTCATTAGTGCACAAACAAAGGTTTAAACTATAGAAGACAGGGTTGTATAGGAACAAAAGAAAACAGTTATGAAAGAAAGCTGCATTGTAAAAGTGCTGCATAGGAAACTAACTCATGTTACTGGTTGCTTATCCTTAAAAAAAATAAATCTCCTTGGTCTCCTTATGGAGCAAATAAACATCTAAAAATCACAAAGTCCAAAATGAAATCATGGAAGTCTCTGAATTGTCCTTCTTATCCCTAGCGATCTTTCTGCTGCAGGATTGCCTGTCTCAAATCCATAAGCCAGCTCTCCAGTAAGGGATGTGCCTGCTGCTTGCTTGCTAGCAGGAGAGCCTGCAGCAGGCCTGGGTGGTGATACCCCCAGTTAAAGGATGCTCCTTTTTTTTTTAGTATTCCTTCTAGCTACGTTTATTAATAAGCTAAAGTTTTATCATTAAAAATAACATTAGCATGCTAATTTCTTGGCACTACTTATGCCACTCCTTTCCTTTTTCACTGGCTTCAGACAAATACAATGGCCTAGATGATTTCATTGCATTTTTAAGCTGCTAGCGTAATGGCATTGAATTTAATAATATAGCCATGATCCCAAGTCCTTACAACAGGAAGGGAGTTCCTGGGAACTCCTTTCAAAGGGACTTCCTACATTCGCACCCACAGCAGGCATGCAAAAGGAAGTCAGGAGGCTGTAAGGAGGTAGGAAGCCAGGAACAAAGGAGATGAGCATGAGAGGTGCTCTTCTGGCTTACGGTTTTTGGTCCACCCCCCATAGAGAAGTGGTAAGGGTAGAGCAGAGGCAGCTGAGCACTCCAAGTTCCCTTCCTCAATGCTGCAGCTGTTGTGTCCCTCAGCTTCTCCAGAGGTGAACCTGCTACCATAGGGAACATGAATTTGAGAGGATCATCTTTGCCATATGGGCTGCCATATGACCACTGCCAAGCTGACAGCAGTCTCTAGGCAGAGAAACATGAATTCAGTCTCAAGAAATACATACAGGTTAGTAGAAAGGTTACACTGACCACAATGATTAATATATTAGCAATACAATTATACTTTCGTGGGGAACTTTGGCCTGCTTTCTTTATGATGATGTTCTGTCTAATCTGTAATTTGTAAAAGAGAATTGTCACAGAAGCTGCAAGAGCTGCTTAGAGCCAAACTCTGCTATTTCCAGGAGCAGACTCTGATGGTTTTGAACCTGGGGAGGAGCGGCAGGGAGCATAAAACATCCAGGTATCTGCTCAGAGTTGGAAACAAGCGCAGGGGATTCAGATTAGACCTCAGGAAGAAGCTTTCTTACTGTGAGGGTGCTGAGGCCCTGGCACAAGTTGCCCGGAGAAGCTGTGGCTGCCCCAACCCTGGCAGTGTTCAAGGCCAGGTTGGACGGAGCTTTGAGCACCGTGGTCTAGTGGAAGGTGTCCTTGCCTGTGGCAAAGGGTTGGAACTAAATGATCTTCAAGGTCTCTTTCAACCTAAATAATTCTATGACTCTGTGATTTCTTTGCTTTTTTCCTGTGTACAATAGGATACTGTAATTCAAATCAGCATTTCCAGATTTAGCTAAAGGCAACGTGGTGAATGAGCTGCTCCCGCAGACAAGCGTGTAGAGTTTATACCACTCCTGTACATGTGCAGGACACTTGTGCAGGTTTTATCAAGTGGGAGGAGGCTGCTGTTTGGATCTAGCTGCTAAGTAAGAACCTGTTTTTCAGGAGAACAATTTGGAAAGGGTAATTACATAGGAACAGTCATTTTAGTGCATTACTTCATCATGGTAATAACCAAATTAATGAGTCTAGTGAGACTGAATTACTGAGTTCAGTGTGCAGCAAACCGTATGGCTTTCCCCTACAAAATTTAAGGTTTTTCTTAATATTGTAAGTCGGCAGCACTGCCAAGGTTAAAGTGCAGTTTCTATCACAAAAAAAGTTCAAATGCTTTCAGTCATTGCTGTGTGTCTTAACAACTCCAAATCATCAGTCACATCTGTTTCAAAACTGTTAGGCTAGTTTTGAGGCATCAGGTTTGAAGCGAGGCAAATAACGGGCTTATACTCACAGGTGTGTTTTATGCCAGTCTGTAGAAAAGCAAAGGTCACCAACTGCCCTAAAACAAAAAAAGGAATTGTGATTATTGGTTTTGGCAAACTAATTCAAGTGATGCAAATTATCTGGGTAATGGCAGGTTACTTTCTGACACCATAAATCCAAACTATGATTTTAGGCTGAGAGAGTTGGGGCTGTTCAGCCTGGAGAAGAGAAGGCTGCATGGAGACCTCAGAGCAGTCTTCCAGTATCTGAAGGGGACCTACAGGGATGCCGGGGAGGGACTTTTCATTATTAAAGACTGTAGTGATAGGACAAGAGGTAACAGGTGAAAACTGAAACAGGAGAGGTTTAGATTGGATCTAAGGAAGAAATTCTTTCCTGTTGGGGTGGTGAGGCACTGGAATGGGTTGGGCAGGGAGGTTGTGAGTGCTCCATCCCTGGCAGTGTTCAAGGCTGGGTTGGATGAAGCCTTGTGTGGCACAGTTTAGTGTGAGGTGTCCCTGCTTATGGCAGGGGGTTGGAACTGGATGATCTTAAGGTCCTTTCCAACCCTAACTGTTCTATGAGTCTATGGGTGAGAAGCGTAACCTTGCTAACTAAGCAATACCTTCGTTGAGCTTAACAGGATATTCTCCATCTTGTAGATTGTTAAGAATAAGGCAATTTGGGCTTTTTTGCCTCTCCAGATGCCTTTTGTTCAAGAGAAATCCTATGTTACAAGAGCTGGACAGTAGATATTTTCTAGGCTTCAAGCTTCTTTGTTCAATGAATTGTTTGCGTAGTTCTGGAAAGCACTCATTCCTTTGCTAAACAACCTAGTGCTTCTTTGGGAGCAGGTCCTTGTCTCTCTGCTGGTACATTTTGCTAGAGTCACAATTGGCACAAAGGAGCTACAGGATCTGCCTAGGCCTGCTGGAATCCAAATGACCAGATTAAGAGAAGAAATTGACAAACAACGCTGGTTTAACTCAACACAGCATGATGATACTTTAACACAAGCATGGAAAAAGGGTCTCAAAAGCGGTTTTAGTGCAATCCAGATGTGAGTATATTGTAAGCAACGCTGTACTTCCCGGTGGCAGTGAGAAGCTGTACCGCACAAGGCTAAAATGGATGGATTAGAAAGTAACATGTTATTGTGGTCAGGAGTGTTATGAAAGTGGTCACAAGGTTACATGGCTGTGGAACGTCCACAATTCAGAGAGCATTAGGATTGGATTTATTCTTTCCAACCACCTGCTCACCGTTCATCTAAATCCTTCTGAGGGATTTTTGGAGCAAACCCTGTGCTATTTTTCCCTCTCTTTCCCTTTTTTTCCCTTTATTCATATTTTCTTTCTTTCCTTCCCCCCTCCCTGTCTCTCTCTTTCTGCCAGCCCTCAGTTTCCAGGTGTCATCCCAAAAGCATGTCCTAATGTGACATTATGCTGCATCTCGAGTGCTTAAATGCCTAGTAAATGATGTATCTTGCCACCTGCTGTGGCTAATGGCAGATGGTGCAGAAACAGAAGGATGCAGCTACCTCACTGTGTAATACTGACTGAAGCAGTGGGAGGGAATCCCCATGGCAATTCCTTTACAGCCTGCAGCATGAGGTTTGATTATCCCATCTCTTAAGAGATACAAATGTTACAACCATAAAATTATCCAGCTTAATATGAATATGGACATAACTTAAGGTGATACTGTAGCAGAATAGCTATTGTGAATGAATAGCTAATTTAATATAGGTAAGTGCAGGAATGAGTGGTTGATTTAATGAGATGTCATTACTTCTTGTTCCTGGAGACTCGAAAAGATTGAAGTTTATTTCTGTGTGATTCAATTATCTTTGTTTCCTTGCCTGCACAGTAAACAGCAGTCTAACTAATGACTCTGACTCATTAGAGGATAAACAAGTGCTACCTTCTTGTCTAGTCATGTATGGTATGTAATGCCCTACCTTCCAATTCAATTCCTTTAAAAGCTGTAGTTGAAATCCTGTCTTCAGTTTACAAAGGTCATTCAAGAAAACTAAAACTAGTCTTGGGCAGACAATGCACATTTGAGCAAAAAGGAAAAGCAAAGAGAAAAAACAGTTGCTGAATATCTGGACAAATTAAATTATGCATCTTTTACAGATATCAAAAGCACATAGTAACTAGGAGGAACCTTTCTGTCTTGAGGATTTAAAAATAGGCTGTTAGGAATAAATCAAAGGGACTTTTAATATCTTGCAAAGTAGTATGCAGACTGACCTCAGATCACAATACTGCAAACGATTCTAAACATCCTCTAGATGTTTGAATATCATCATTGTAGTCAATCACCCTTGAGAAACCACCCCATTGGTAAGCATAACTGTTAATATGATTTGACCTATTTTTATCTTGACCACAGTTCTTCGTACTGTAACTTATTGTATTCATCAGCAGTCCAGCTTTCAGAACATTGGCAGAAAGTTCAGAGGTTTGGAGTGGAGATGCAATTCGATTCAATAGCCCACAGGTGGAGATGGTGCTTTCTTTTGATATTATTAGGGCATTAAGCACACGTTTATAGCTGGAGATTTAAATGAGGACAGGGTCTTGAAAGGTATCAGTAGATGAGTTTCTTTAAAGAAATGCAAAATAAAATCTTTTGTAATGTGTTTTCTTTGGACCTTTATTAAAATCACTAATACGTTCTGAAAAGATGAATTGAAAGATGAAGTAGATTGTGCAGATAGTATTTTCATCCTTGGATACAGGAAATGATATTTAATTTTAATATCAGGCTGTTTCGTTTTTCATCATCATAGAAGTTTAAAATGTGAAGATAAAATCCTTTACTTTTGAAAGAACAAAGAATAGGTGTGTCAGCTATTTGTGGGTTAATGTTTGTATATTTCTTCTTTTATCAGCCCTGCTGAGTTTATCCTTTTTTTATTGCACTTTATATCTTTCATGCCTTGTAGCTCTGTCTCATAAAGTTCTCTGTCGTCTATTCCCAGATAAATATTACCTTGTGTGCCATTACACACTTTTATGATTTTTCTGCATGAAACAGTAATCCTTGATGTATTTCTACTTTCATTTCATGCTATCTGAGCCCCTGTAATGCAATTAAATCCTTTAGTCACAGTGTTACCATGGTTAATTTCAATTATATTTTAATTCTGCTGTTCTGTTACTCTTGGAGGTCTTTAGGTCCACAGCTGATACTGGAAGGAAAGGCGACCTAGCATAGGCAGAGTTTTACAGGGATCAGAAGGACAGAGCCATGGATTTTTTTCCCTATACTGTCCCAAGAGAACCTGCACTAGCCATTGTGGGGATCCCAGTAGAGGTAGCACGTGCCTGCAAATCTTCTCAACACAAACTTAACTTGGAAAGGAGGAGTCTGGGGGTAGAGGGACTGAGGAGGGCATGATCACAAATTATGTGTATGTTGCTTCACAGCAGGGTCAGGATTCCAAGAACACCATAAAATCCTGGCTTTTCCTGACTTCCAGGCATTAAAGTTTCTAAATAGCCTGTCTTCTGTGTAGTATATTGTATGATGTAACACCTGTGAGAGTGCAGAGTAGGGCACATTCTCCCTATGTTGTGGGAAACAGGAAAGGAGCAGTCAGAAAACAGCTGTTTTCCTGCAGAAAAAGTGAATCTGAATACCTTCCTGTAGTGCATATGAACACTTCAAAACATAACTTTAGCTGCGTATTAGCCGTCTCCCAGCAATGTCACACCTTGAGTCAGGCACCATCCTTTGCAGCATAACTGAAGTATAGCTTTCAGTGTTTTAGTACAGGAGTTTTGGACTGGTTTTTGAAGAGAGGCTTTCAATGGCATTTCTTTGTGATCTTTTCCCCTTTTTTAACCGGGTAATCCACATGGAAATTCATTCATATATCCACAGAGAGTCTTCTCTCTACTTAAAGCAACAGGGTGGGATGAAATGGTCAGAATTACAGCATGGAAATAACAACTATGGGCAGTGAAAGGAAATGACTGAAAGCTTCAGCTACATTCCCTAGCCTGGTGAATTAGCTTATTTTACTGTTTACTAGTCTGATCATTGAAATGTGATATCAAAAATACTGTTTGGGTTTTTTTCTTGTTAATTAGTGAGCTTCCCGAAGTTTTGCACCCACAACAATTTTCTACTTGCTCTTTGCCAAGTAAACTACGGCCTTATGTAGCTGTAAAACGGTTGAGCTGGATATCAGCTGGAGGTAAAGTGTAGAAAGCCACATGAATGTCAGCAGTGCTCCGGCACACTGCCAATAATGTGGCGACCATTTTGCTCCCAGGACATGAAAGCCCACTGCAAAAAACCTTTGCAAAAGTTAAGTGACCAAGACTGACAATGAGAACAGATGATACAATGACTGAAACTGGTTTCTAAGCTATGAAAAGGTTTTTGCTAACAGATGTATGTGCGTGGATTGCATAAATAGCAACATCTTAGATATACTAAAGCTAGCAATTGTGTTACTGGTTCTCAGCAGATGCAGTGCAGGTTGTCTTTATAAAGAATACATTTGCTTGTGGTTAAAGGGTGATATTCTAGTGAAAATAACTGACTTGCAGCTCTCTAGATCCAGTAAAGGCTGTTTCTCAAGTGTAGTACAATCCCTTTCCTTAAGAGACAAAACAGCCTTTTATGCTTGGAAGCTAATTTAAACTGAAGATTAATGTCCACAGTTTTCAAGATTTTTGTGACTGTCTTGTGTTTTAAGAAAGAGTATTGTTTCCAAAATACAAAATGTCATTAAGGTCAAAACTTCAGATTATAATGAACACCCTAAAATCTGGGTAATGAATTACAGTAAGTTAATGCTGTCATCAATAAATAAACAGGGGAAGTTTAGACTGGATGTAAGGAAGAAGTTCGTTACTGTAAGGGTGGGGAGGCACTGGAATGGGTTGCCCAGGGAAGTTGTGAGTGCTCCATCCCTGGCAGTGTTCAAGGCCAGGTTGAACAGAGCCTTGGGTGTCATGGTTTAGTGTGAGGTGTCCCTGCCCATGGCAGGGTGGTTGGAACTGGATGATCTTAAGGTCCTTTCCAACCCGAACTATTCTATGATTCTATGATTGAGCAGCATTGTAGAAGGATAGCTATTTGGGAAACTGCTTTAACTTTTAGTTCTGTAAATTGGAAAGCAAACAGAGGTAAGCTTTGCAAAAAAGAGATTAATTTTAGGAACTCAAAAGGCTCCTCAATGTACTGTTATAAAAACTGACTTATTTTTCTTAGTTGTCTTCAAGCGAATCAAATGTAATCAGCAAATTCATCTCTGTAGAAAACAGAATTAGAATTGATCAGGCTTGCATTAGTAAAATGAATGAGTCAGTACTGCCTAAAGTTATGGGAAGCTCTACTTCTGTTTCATACTAATTAACAGAGCATCTGTCCCCTTACCTCTCTTCACAACCAAAACCTACTTTAAACAACAACAAATTGTTCCAAAGATGTGCATACTGTGTTCATTATAGTTTTGAAATTACAAAATACAGCAGATGTTTCCCACGCCTGGCAGGGATAGGTAATAAATCCACTGCAATGAGGTAAGGAAGCCGGGTGTTGCCAAGGCTTAAGATGAGCCGAATTTGGAAGATTTTCTGAAAACTCTGTCATCTCACAGAAGTTCTTCCAGGATTAGGGTGTTTTCTAATTACAGTTCCACCTCACTGTCGCAAAGGTAAACAGCCAGTGTGTATGATTCTGCTGGTGCCTACACCAGTGGTTTCCTCACAGCAGTGGCCTTACTGGGTAAGTCTTTCTGTGCGGAATTTCTTCTGGTGACCTGAACTGGCACCTTTCTCTGTGTTTCAGTAAACTGTTAGTCTGATTGCAATGTAAAGAGCGCTAGAAAGCTATGGGACCAGGCTCTTGTGTTTGAAGTGCCAGAATTATGCATTGCCAGATCCTTGTCTGTGAGACAGATAACACTCCCCAGACAGATGGCTTAGCTTTCACATTTTGGAGAACTTCCATTCTTTGCCTTAGCTTTGTATCTGTTGTGTAAAGATACTCTAATACTTGAGTAAGGAGAGGGATCTCCTTCTGTGAAATAACCGAGATAACTCTTTTGAAGGCAAATAATGAGATTGATCAAATTAAGCTGTGGAAGCATAGTCAGCAAACTTCCTTGGTAAAATATGAACTGTTTGAAACCAAGCAAATTAAGCCACTTCCAGAGGAAGAAACACTTAAATTATACCTATGGTAACAGGGTGACCTATTGGGTTAAGTGAGCAGCCATAAAATACTGTAAGAGTTACTGAAATAGTATGATAGAACCTGGAATTAGTTTGAGTAGATCTTGGCACTTAATAGCTAAAGCAACTGCCCTTCCATTTAACTAAGAGTGATGTGGAGGAGAAAAAGTGAGCAACCACACTTGGTCCAGTCACACTGTGACCATAATGGAGCCAGTGGCTTTTGGTCTAAGCTAAAGGTGAGGGAATTTCTGGAGATTTTCTTTTCTTAAGACCCCTTACTCTATTTCTGTTATCTTCAAGTATAAAATCCTAAAGGGGGTACATGACGTACTGCCGTTCCTTTCCCTCCCCACATCTTCTCTGGAAAAAGAGAGTAACTTGGAACTTAAGAAGTCAAAGGGAGTCACCTATGAAAGAAACTTGCATGCCACTACAAACAGTTTTGCCATATTCATAAGCCAGCATCTGTTCCTGCAAACTGGCTAATCGTGTGTGCTAGCAGGTACTCACTAATTAGGTAATCAGTTATCCATTTTGTGCAAACAATGAACATTTGCATGTATCAAATCAAAGGCTTTATGGACAGCTAACTCTTCCCTAGTAATGAACATTAGGTAGGGACCATCTTAAAAACATTCATCAACATTTCAAAGCTTCAGGGAAGTCGAATGGGGCTGAAATTCTCTCATGAATAAGCACTGCATAGTGCTGCCTCACAAAGTATATATGTGGCAATGTTAATATTAGAAGGTAGCAGAATGTAATATAAATGATAATTAGGAGAAATGACAGCTCAGCGAAAGGGAGCGATAGCATCATTAGTGCCACTATGGGCTTTGTGAAGGGTACTCTTCACTGTACAGCTACAGAAAAGGGAAGGAAGGGTGTGGGAACAACAGCTTCTGATTGGGTCCAATAGTTCTGTGGAAATTCAAACCATTGCCTAGAGAGAATGCAAAACTTTCCTGATTTTCAGAAGGGTGTAATATGGTTTTTCAAAGGGCTTTCAGGTATCCATCACTGGTGCTTCTTGAAAATGGGACTTAAGCTTGATTCCATAACCTTGCTTTTACCTCCTCTCCATATTGTGCTGGGACAATTACTCTAGAGTGGCAAGCTGCTAGCCCTGAAGGGTTTTTAAAATAAATTCAAACCTAAAATATAATGAACTGTACTTTGTGGAATAAGCGATAGGGTTCCAGAGAGCTCTCATTCAACATTTCTTTCTGCCTCTTGTATGGGGATTTTGTCTACTCTGTAGGGATGATGTCAGTTTTCTCCATGCTCATGAAACAGCTTTCTCTGCTCTGAGGGGAAACAATAATAAGAAAGCAACCCATAAAGTTGAAAGTTGTTACTTTCTAGCCAATAGCATGTTGGTAACTTTGAAGCCATAACTCTAGTACCTTATTCACCACATCAAAGTTGAACAAAAGTTTTAATGTATTTTATTTGGGATATAGAACTTCCAATATTGCCTTTACTTTATATGAAAAAGTTGTTGCATAATTCTCTGTGTACCTCAGAGGCTGTGGACAATGCTAGTCAATCATGCTAGTCAATCTTGTCGGTAGGTACTGTGTGTCCAGTGCAAGAAAAACAAAAGGCTGTAACTGAAATCCCAAACCCCAGCAGCTCTACGTTCTACTTGGGATTCAATGTAGCCTTCAAACAAGTCTCTTTATCTGCTCTTGTGGGCACTTAGAAGCCATGGAGAAAACAAAGCTTGGCTCAGGCCATCTCCAGCTCTGGGGTCTTGCAGCATTCTGAGTTGAAAGGATTCATAGAATCATAGAATAGTTACGGTTGGAAAGGACCTTAAGATCATCCAGTTCCAACCACCCTGCCATAAGCAGGGACACCTCACACTAAACCATGGCACCCAAGGCTTCATCCAACCTGGCCTTGAACACTGCCAGGGACAGAGCACTCACAACCTCCCTGCCCAACCCATTCCAGTGCCTCAGCACCCTCACAGCAAAGAATTTCTTCCTTAGATCCAATCTAAACCTCCCCTGTTTAAGTTTGAACCCGTTCCCCCTTGTCCTGTCACTACAGTCCCTAATGAAGAGTCCCTCCCCAAAATCCCTATAGGCCCCCTTCAGATACTGAAAGGCTGCTATGAGGTCTCCATGGAGCCTTCTCTTCCCCAGGCTGAACAGCCCCAGCTTTCTCAGCCTATCTTCATATGGGAGGTGCTCCAATCCCTGATCGTCCTCGTGGCCTCCTCTGGACTTGTTCCAACAGCTCCATGTCCTTTTGATGTTGAGGACACCAGAACTGCACACAGTGCTCCAGGTGAGGTCTGACGAGAGCAGAGCAGAGGGGCAGGATCAGCTCCTTGGCCCTGCTGGTCACACTTCTTTTAATGCAGCGTCCTGTCACTACAGTCCCTTATGAAGAGTCCCTCCCCAGCATCCCTATAGGCCCCCTTCAGATACTGGAAGGCTGCTACGACATTGCTCTATGTGATAGTAAAGTGTCTTTGAAGACTGCCACAACAAAACAGTTTTCTATTCTACATACTCTAAAAATGTGCTAAATACTCTATATCCAAATGTGTCCAAAATAACCCTATGTAGACCATTCTATATTGTATGGAGTTCATGCTGTATCACTGGTCAAGTCAGCTTAAGCAACATGACGTCTTTTCATGTTGTATTAGAGTAATGCTGCATTGAGATATTATGAAATTAGTATCTGTAGATGCTAAGCGATGCTCCAGACAAGTAGAAAATTGTCTTGTGTAAAAAAAAAAATTAAAAATGAACACAGTAAAATTGATGATAAAGAGCAAAAAGGAAACTCACTATGAGAAATAATGCCTTAACAGGCGCAGTGGCTCTGGATGCTGTCCCTTGGAACAGTGATGTTTCCATTTATCTGAGCCAAACCCACAGTGAGATGCAGCCTCTGTTTTGCCATACCTGAGCAGTCGAACACAGAAAAGGACATATGAACTTTAAAATTGAAAAGTATGTTGTTTAGATTGTAGTGCATTAAAAAAGACCACTTTTAGTGATCAAGGTCAGTTTGTGTGTGCTAGTCACAGGGTGACCTGGTACCCGTTTTTGTGAACAAAGACCCCATAAACTTTAATGTTTAACCAGATCCTAGAAATCTCTTATGTAAAACATATGCTACTTGTATAGTGTCTGCATAGGTACCATGCATTTGTTCCACTTGAAAAAACTCAGTACAACTTTATGGCTAAAAATTGAAACAATTGAAAGCCCAGGAGATCTTTTCTCACCATGCTGCTTCTACTCCCAAGGCCAAAGAGCATGGTCTTACTCCACATAGCTGTGAAAGGGGACTCCCTTGAGAGAAAAGTAGTACATCAGTAGGGCTGGAATGAGTGCTGTTATATTTGTGCTTACTGATAAATGAGTGGTTTCTTGAAGAACACTTAAGGATGCTGTGCGGATACGTTTTTAGCTCTTTACAGGCAAATATGTGAAAGTCTCCCCAGTCTTCTTCAACCAGCCTGGATTTTTACAATCCCTGATTTAGCTATGAATTGAGTCCTTTGTGCCTTTAATATGTGGCCCATTGTAGCAGGTTCAAGCCTCGTCCATTATGCCTAAATTTCAGCCACACTGTATGCCCTGAAGTAGGATTGTCTGCATGTTTCTGAAGGGATGATGAGAGTAATGAGTCCACAGTGGGACAGATTTTCATGAAAGATCCTTCCTTCTTTGTATATTCTGCTTTCATTAACAGAAACTGACCTTTATATTTGGAATTGCCAGGTCCCTGGAGTTTCCCTTGTCTCCAAACTATACTGGGGGGGAAAAGAAAAGACAAAAAGGAATATTTCAGTAAATTATCTTTTGTCAGTTTAATTCTAGTGTAAACATCATAACTGGCAAGAAAATACTCTAGTTAACTTAATGTTAAGGAGGTTCGTTATCATTAATAAAGGTAATATCCAACTGGGGTTCCATATAGGCGTTCCAAGTGTAATAATGGTGTTCACTAAAGGTTCTTGTTTTCATAAATCAGCTTTTATAATGCTAAAGCTGACATGCTTTTGTTTGGTATATATTGGATGTGCACTGACATAGTTCTGACTTTCCAGGTAAGTGTCTGTGACAGAAAAGCAGAGTCCAGTGCAGGCCGTGTTCCAGGGCTGTGAATCCAGGACTGGAATGTCCCTCTCACACTAAAGTGTGTACTTTGTGCTAAAAGCAGGGGAGAGGTGGTGAAAATATTGACACTCACTTGGGATGAAACAATGTATTTTCTGTAGATGATTAGGGATATACATCCCTCTGTAAAAACAAATCCAGTTTTTCATGAAATCAATATATTTCTCTAGTAGTTTATTGTCTGACAGTCATTCGTATTTCATAAAGAACTATGTACATTGCCTAAAAATATGTATGCACACAAGAGCTCTCATGTTTTGAAAGTAATTTCTAATAAAATACTATACATGAAACAAAAAAAGATTCAGTGTCTCTCCTTAGGTACATCTAGATTAGCTACAACTTGGAGATCTCAGCGAGAGGAATGAATGGGTAATATGCTATACTGCAACAATGCAGTCTTCTGCATTGGGATTTCAATGCTCCATGTGCCCTACCCCTAAAAGATAGGGTAGATTTTGACCTGTCCTATCTCATGACTGAAAATTGACATTCCTACAGGCCTGCTGCAACAGCTGTATGTTGTCCTGTTCTGTTCATAGGAAAGTATCCAAAATATTATGAGTGACAGTGGACTCTTCACTAGGGACTGTAGTGACAGGACAAGGGGGAATGGGTTCAAACTGAAACAGGAGAGGTTTAGATTGGATCTAAGGAAGAAATTCTTTGCTGTGAGGGTGCTGAGGCACTGGAATGGGTTGGCCAGGGAGGTTGTGAGTGCTCCATCCCTGGCAGTGTTCAAGGCCAGGTTGGATGAAGCCTTGGGTGCCATGGTTTAGTGTGAGGTGTCCCTGCTTGTGGCAGGGGGTTGGAACTGGATGATCTTAAGGTCCTTTCCAACCCAAACCATTCAATGATTCTATAACACTAAGATTCCCTTCAAGAGACCACATATGCTTATTGGTATGGCAAGCACAGAGGAACACAGGTATAAATTGAAGTGGATGCTCATAACTTCATTTCCTCTTTCAATTTCTTAAAGCATAAAGTGTTAGAATGATCCTATTAACCTCATTGATCTGAATAAAATTTTCACTGTTGGCTGCACTGAGCTTTTAACTGCAGAGCGTGCAGTCCTTAGGCAAAATAAACTTACCTGAGGAGCTGAATCCCCATGTGGATTAAAGAAATTAAAAAGTGAGCTAGTTCTGCCCTGAAAACACTTTCTTGCTTTAGTTACATACATAGAATTCTCAGCTCCCAACAGCTACTTTGCACACCCCATCACTGTTCTGCCCTTGTGTCCACCCCTTTCTTGGGCAACATGATTTCAGGCTCTTCTTTCCCCCTTTCCTTCCAGGTGCAATCCAGTATTTCCTCCTGTCCCTACAAAGCTTTCCAGATTTCTAACTCTTGGCCACTGGAAATAGTTATTTAAATTTCATAGCATTGCTGGAGTTAGTGGTAGAGATAAAATACCATGGTATCTCTACAAAAAGTAATCCTTTATGGTATGGTAGAACTTTTCTCAATGAACAATTTGAATTCCAGTACTTTCAGATGTTCAGTTTTTAGGGTATACACAGAAAAATGGATTTGAATGGGAACGTACAAATGCTTCAAGTATATTTCTTATAATCTATTTCTAGTAGAGCAAATGCACCATTAACAATTCAGCTGATGTTCTAGGAAAATTCTTCAGCACCAGCCTTTTCAAGGAAAACTAACGAGTGCAAGGCATTATAATTCAGATATCTCAGATGTGACACAAGAGAGTTTTGTTTCTGTGGCAAAACCAGGGTTATCCCTAAATAGATGGAAAATTAGGTATTCCTTTTTGTTTCTTCTGCTCTAGAATGTGTGGCCAAAGTATCAAGGCAATGCCATCAAACTGCTCTATTGTTTAATCTTGTAAGGAATAGTCCTTGAATTAAAAAGTTAGTAGTTTTCTTTTACTTTGTTTTGGGAATCACATTTCAAATAAGGAAGGAAAAATATACTTAATTAGAACTTCTTCCTTATTTTAAGGGAAACCTAGAAGATGGTGGTTTGGAAAGCAGCAGATAAGCTCTGTGTTGCATCATAGGTGAGGGCTATATCTGCACTTCATCCTTTTTGCCTTAAAAGTTTCACTGTAATCAGTGGTATAGCTGTATGTGCTGTCCACGGTCGCACAATGCTGGAAAATAAAGGCTTTCTACATAGACTGAACTGGAATGCCAATTAGGGCCTGCTGTGCTGGTGCTTTCTTGGGTAGATTTCTGCCCACTGGAGTAACTCATTAATGTTACATAAGGCATAGAATATGTAAAGCAGTGTCTGAGGAACAACTCAGTCAATTTATCACAGCTTTGCTGAACTGGGGCAAAAGCTTCCCTTCTCCCACTCCAATTTGTTGAATTGGTTAGCTCCTTCACCATGAACATGTATTTTCTCCTGTCAAGTCCCTGAGGGGAGGTTTTCTTCCCTTGTATCTTTTGAATCATTACAAAAGCTCTGAAAAGTTTCACAAGCTCTTAACAGATTTAGGGACAATGTTTTTTGCCTGCTTCTTGAACACTCCCAGAACACCGGAGCCGAGTTCTTTTCAATTCTCATCCTTGATTTGCTCTAAGGGGCCTAAAAAAGTCCGCACAAAACAGACTACAAACACACCTTGCAAGGCTGCGAGATTTGTTTAGAATGCGATGGTGATGTTTCCATTATAGCCAAATATTGTATTTCAGATATACCTGCCTGCTTGTTCCTGCTGTGAAATGGGCATTCCTTAAAACATGACTGCTTAAGACTATAGAACTTATACGGTATATATGTATTTTTAATAGGATATATACATCCTATATATATCTCAGTATGTAGAGAGAAAGAGCACAGAATTTATGTAATGGAGAAATGGAGAATAAGTTTTACTTTATAATACTTTATAATATTAAATTCAGTGAGATTTATTAAAAAGGGATAGGGAAGAGCACTGAATTTGTTAACAGTGAAATTTCTGAGAGATCTGAAGAAAAGAAGGCTCTAACTGCCATCTTCAACTGCTGAGGAAGTGCTCCAGGGAAGGCAGGACCATGCCCTTCTCAGGTGTCCAGAGAAAGGATGAGTGGCAACAGACACAGTCGCAGCAAGGGAAATTCTTATTAGGAAACCCCAAAGCATTCCCTACAATAACCAGTAATCAAAAAGGAACAGTTTCCCCAGAAAAGCTGGAATCCCCATTCTGGGGATTTTTGACACTGGGATGGACAAGATTCTGAGGAAGCTGAGCTGGCTTTGAAGCCGTGTAGCTTCAAGCAGGGGGTTGAAATAGGTCATCTCTAAAGGTCTCCCCCAGGTATATTATTCTGATTGAGTATCATGATATTTCCAAGTCATAACAATGGCCTGGTTCTCCACTTGAAGTGTTATTTTGACCTTTTGATTTTGAAAATAAACAATTTAAGCCTGATTTTCCACCAAAGTTAGACAAGATCATGCTTGTGTGCGAGCCTGTTTCTGCATCAGATACTGAAGGAACTTGAAGATGACTAAAGGTACAGTCCTCAGCAAATCCAAATGCTGGCAGTAATTTAAACAACAGCAACAAAAATGCAGCACTTTTGATATTTTGTACATTGCTTTTCTTAAAACTAATAAAAGTAACATGAATGTTCCTAAATAAGTTTTTAATTATTAAAATTAAACTGGTTAGCATAGGAAACAGTTTACGCACATGAGGTTAACATTTGACTATTTCTTTTAATAACTATTGTAAGCTGTGCTTTGGATTGTGGTCGCTTGCATGTGCTAAAATAGGTGCTCTTGTTGAATTTATAGAGCAGGTTTCCACAAAACTCTGCATGTCACTCTAGATTGATCACATTATTGCAGACGTGCAATCAAGCTCACAATTACTCAGTCATAGATATTGGGGCTAAACTTATATTTAGACAAGCACTTGACGTATTAATCAATGTGATACCATGAAAGATTGACTCAAGTCGCCCATCTCATAACTCATTTTTGCTGTGTGAAAGAAACTTAGGGAAGCCTAATGAAAAGAGGTCTATCTCTCCACTTGGAACATTTAGATGCTGCAGGATGTCTAGTGTTCTTTTAGAAGCAGTGACTAAAAGTGGTGCTGATTCACTGCTTCCCCCAGTGTGCATGAAAACAAAACTGAAAACTAACTTTTGCTGCAGTATTTGCTGTAAGTAAAGATAAATGTACTGGAGATACCATGATGCATAAATTAACTTGCAACTTCGCATGTATATTTCAGAAAGGGCATTGAAGCAGTGATTTCCGTACCTGTGTAGTTTGCCTGGCTGAAAGAGATAAGTGTGAAAAATCTTGTTTCCTTTTCATGTTTGAAGTTTCTGACATCCAGAAAGGAAAACCATGTACTTTCATCACTGAGAAAGAGAACTGTACCACTGATTGGAAACGCTCTTTCATAATACAGAGTGAATATTCATCTTCCTAAGAAACACTTCTCTTTAAGAAAATGTATGAGATTCTGTCACTGGTTCTTTAATAATTCCAGAAGTTGAGTGATTTACGGCAGACCTGGAGAGCGCTCCGTTTGCCTGCCATCTGTCCCAGCTAATCTCCGAATTCCATCTACGAATGCGGATGATTTACAACTTCCCTGATTAACGGCATCTATCATTTTCTTCATAACGGAGCACAATTAATCTCGCCGGGTCCCAGGGGTCCGCCGCAGTAATAGGTTTGGGGAGAGAAGCGGCCCGCGAAAGTGCCTTTGGGAATAACGCCCTTTCTGTCCTTTATTATTGTTATCTTTTATTTTTTCTCTTTCCTTTTCTTCTTCTTTCCCTTCTTTCTTTCTCTCTCTCTCTCTCTCTCTCACACACCCACCCGTCCACCCGTCCCTTTTCCCGGTTTCACGGAGTCCAGCGCTAGGAGCTCCCTGATCCCGCTCTGCCCATGCACCTCCGTCCCTCCGTCCGTCCTCCCCTGGGTAAGTTCGGATCGGGGGCTTGAGGGGAGGGGTGCAGGTGCCGGCTCGGGCCGGGAGGAGGAGGAGGAGGAAGAGGAGATGCGGCCGCCGCTGCATTGCGGATGGAGCCGCTGGCTGTTGGGGAGGGGCGGCGGGGCGGCCGCGTGATGCCGGGCGGGGGGAGGTGGCGGGGCGGTGCGGTGCGGGACACGGGCGGGCGCGGAGCCCCCGCCCCGCAACGAGAGGGAGCGAGGGACAGAAGGAGGGAGGCGGTGCCGGTGCCGGTGCGGCGGGGTGAGTGCGGACTGAGCAATGCGGGTACTGCCCTGCCCCTCTGCGGAGCAGCCGCCTCGCGGTCACCTTACGCGGGCGCGGAAGGACACAGGACGCAGCGCAGCAGCGCCTCTGCGTCGGCGTGGGGGGAACTTGCGGGCAGTCCCGGAGCCGGGCTCTCACCTGCGCTCCCTCCTCTCGCCGGCGGTCGGTGCGGTGCCAGGCAGCAGTGCGGGCCCGGAGTTGGCTTGTTCTGTAAGTCGGGGGGGGGGGGGGGGGGTGAGAGTCGGGG
>NDXB01017705.1:0-20279 GCA_002631895.1 Agapornis roseicollis
GTCCCAGCACAGACCCCTGAGGGACACCACTGGTGACCGGCCGCCAGCTGGACGCAACACCAGTCTCTGGGCCTGGCCATCCAGCCAGTTCCTGACCCAGCAAAGTGTGTTCCTGTCCAAGCCGTGAGCCGCCAGCTTTTCCAGGAGTATGCTATGGGAGACAGTGTCAAAGGCCTTGCCGAAATCCAAATTTGTTTTCTTCACCTTATTTACATATTTATATTTTTAGCAATTGATGGTTCCTCTGGTAATGTTAGCCATATGGTTCCCTTTTGACAACTTTTGGTTTGATTCTATGGAATTTTTAGAAATATATTGACATATCCCATTTTCAGACCTCCCTGTCTCATAGTTCACAAATACTGACTTGACACACATGATTCCTGCTTAATGGAAGCATCTTCCAGTAAAGATCTCATAAAATCTCATGAAAGATTAATATTCTAAAACAACTGCATAATTTGAAAATTATGGTCCTGGTTTGCTTTGCTCTCTCAAATAATATTTTCCTTAACCAGTTTTTATCTCTATGACCAAAGTAAGCTTTTTAATTCCTTTTTCCTACCTCCCTTCATGTATTTCATCATAACCCTAAAGATATTTCTTCAAACAACTCTATGATTTGCATGAAACAACTGCAACTCTCTATGCATCAGGCCTACATGGCTTCCTTTCTTTTTTAACATCAATTTATCTCTACCTTAAGTTTGGGCATTGTTATATGTGTTCAGTCTGGGAGAGGTAATTAAAACAATTCTAATCAGAAGACTATGTTTAGCCCTGGACTTGGCTCTATGTTCCCATTTAAACTCTGGGCTCAAAAGCAAGCCTTTATGCAACACGCTTCTTAAGTTATTTAGTCACAATCTCGACTGTACTATTGAATGAGGACTGTACCGATGTCCTTGCTGAAAAATACGTTTTGGTTCTTGTTATTTGATGTCACTTCACAGTACTTAAGTTATATGCACTGTTAAACTAACTTCCTCAATTTTCCTATTATCAATGGTCTATTCAGTACTCACCACAAGTACTACAAGCTTCACTGAGTTCCAGCACCACAAGTTTGTTTGTTCCAGGTTTTTATATTACCACTTCCAACAGTGTGGTTTTTAAATTATAGCTTTCTACACTTGACACCCTCTATTGTACTGCAGCCAAAAGAGTCACAAGAATAATACGCACATACTTCTCTACTAGTATTTAAAATTATACAGTATTCTTCCTAAATTGATCAGAGAAACATAACCTGCAAGAGTTGTTCTGTAGGTTGAGGGTTTTTCTGGACTGTATAAATCTTAAGTACTCATGGACTGAGTCACACATCCCCCTGGAGTTCAATTTCTAACTACATCATAGCACTCCATAATTTCAAATTTGTTCACCTTGCCACCCTGCTCACCTTTCCAACATTTGTGCAACAGGACCCTGCCAAAGAACTTTATTTCACGTTATTATTTTTACGTATTTCCTAAAAAGTGATGATAATGTTTCAGAAAATGATACAAGTCTGTGTTCCTTAAAAGACTATGCTCTTTATTCAAAATGTTGACAAGATCACCACATGGTTGAGAACTCCACAATGACAGCACAAAAGGCAAAATAACATATTTCTAACTCAAACGTAGGAAATAAAGTAAAAAATTAAAGTAAATATGCTATGATCCATCAGAATTTGCTGTACTGACTATGAGAAAATGAAACAAATACTAAGTAATTAAAAGCTTTATTTTCTCCTTCACAAAGCACAATTTCTTACATATTAAAAATAAATGGCAATATTGTAAATTTAAAAGTCTATTTTATTTAAACTGACAGAGACAATAGACTAGGCCTTATATAAGGAAATTTCCACAAAACTCACTGGAAAGCTTTGACTGTTTTAAAAACGGTACCTAGGCCAAAGGAGAAAGAAAAGCAGTGAGTCTTAGAAGATGTATGTACAAAGGAAGAGAATCTTCATTAGGTATCCAAACTCTTTGTACTGTATTTATGATTTTATACAGCTCTTTGGGAGACAGAATTCAGAAAGACAGAGAGGGAGAAAGCATGTGTGACAGAGCATAAGGTAGTTATCTGTTATTAAAGTTCTAAAAAGATCTCAGGATATCAGATCTGCGTAACACTATTCTTAAGACTTCTCTGTATAGCGCAATATTAGAAAGTAGGGATGTGGAGGTAAATAACCCTTCTGAAGTATTCACTGTTGGCCTGGACCTATTTCCATGAACTTAGATAGCATTAGCATTGTGCTGAGGTCAAGCGCTTTCAAAAATTCAGCTTTAAAGGGTACTTTTGGCATATTTTCAGAAGGGCAGCTTCTTCTTTGGCATGTATTTTAGAGACAAAACACTCCACTTGATATTTCATGATGGCCCTAAACTGCTACACAGCAGAATGTAGAAAACTGTTTCTAACACAGTAGCAGTCTACTTATACTTTGATAATTCTTCTTCAGAGATTTTCTTTTATAAAGCATGTTATATAAACATGTACAGCCAGTAGACATATCTCAAGTTGAATAACTGAGAGCTGAGGTAAATCCCCAGGCAGAATGCCATTACAAGTTATTATGTTGTAGGTGCTTTATTTCTCGAGAGCTGTGCTTGACTGAAACAAAGTAGAAAGCAATCATGGATCCATATATTACAGTACCTTCTGAATGCCTCTTTGGGTCACCTGGGAACCTAGAGCAACCTTAGGCTGCTTTGATCTATATTTTGATTCAAGGGGCTCCAGGTGGTAATCAGGAAGCAGGAAATTTGGAGGGAATACAGCATATTCAAGTAGTCCTTCCTTTGGCATTCTGCGACTGTGCAGGCTTTCACACTTTCCACACAGTCAAGACTACTTACTCTATGCAATAAATACTTCCTACTATCTGTGTCAGGCAGTCTCGTACCTGTGATGGTATTGCTCCTTGTGCTTAGAAGGATTCACCCTGTACCTAGCCAGTTCACTACTCACCTTCCCTTTCTTAAAGGATGTTTCAAATTAGAGCAAAATGTTTTCTATGTTTGTACATTTATTCTGTCGTAAATTGCTCTCTTTGTACTTTACTGAAATTAATAAAATTATGGAAAATTAACAAAACTCAGCTAGATAGATCCAACCATGCTTTTGTCCATTTGAAGCCCACATGATCAATGACATAGAGTTAGAGCCTCAAGGTGCAAGGGCAAAGGACTGGTATCCTAACCCTAAGTATAAGCTCCTCTATTCTCAGAAGTGGAAGTAAAATTATCCAAAGACTTTGATATTTGTCTAGAAGAGATTTTTTGTGCATTATAATTGGATGAGGTCCTTACATTTTTACCTAAACTTCTTTTGAGGAAATTTCATAACCCCATTATTACAGTTCCCATCAAGATTATTAACTGCCCTTGTCCATTATTGCTCTGGTATCTCCCCTGCTAAACTATCTTGAAGAACATTCTTGGATAGATAAGTCTTTGTTGCTCTATTTTATAATTGGCTATCATTCACCTACTGCTCATTAGCTATCTTACAGTTTTTTATTTACCTGCATTAGTGCTATATACCTCTATGAATACACATTAGGTAGCAAGTGCACTCCAGTATGCTGGGATGTTTTTCCCTCTCCATTTGCTGTCATTTCTTTTGAATTAATAGCACTGGCTACCACAGGCCAATGTATTAAATCAGAAACCATTTTTAAGGGTTAAAAAAAATTCTTTGGTAAGGTACCATACAACAAAAATAGGATGACCATATTTACCTTTGAATTTACTTGCTTATTCTAAAATTAAGTGTCTGTGATACCTGAACTACAAAATGTAGTATATGCTTCCACTCTCTAGGAATAAAATATACTGCATGGCTCTAAGGAGCATTCTATTAAATAATAAGCATGCACTGCAATAAAATGGAAAATCAAGCTCAATTTGCATTTACCAATTTTAGCATTTGAAAATTTCAGCACAGCAAGTAAAACCAATCTCTCCTCTGTTAGAAAGATTTGTAAATGCATTAACTTTCTGAAAGTTCACATTTTTACAATTGAATTCCCCACATAAATTGGATAACTAGTATAATGTTCATACAGCACAAATATACCCTCTGCCATCAGGCTCTAAATCATTGTCTTGACCAGTGCAACCTCGTAGGAAAGACTGTTGCCAAAAGCACACAACTGTATCACAGCTAGACGCTGATGGATTCATATGCATCACTTATAATGCCTCCTTAATTTTTACTACTTCCATAAAGTGTTGCAGACTTTAATGTTCATTTTAAGAGCACTGCCCAAAATGACTTAATGCATTATCTTTCTGATAGGAGAAAGCCATGTTTATGATTTCATTAATTAGAAAACATGGAGTTGCACCCAGTTTTTACCTCTAATATGATCATGTTTTCCTTCACTTCAAGGTCAGTACCTATATACCAGTATTTGCTTCTGAATTAAAGCTGTCTCAAAAAAAAAGTTTTATACAATTATGTTAATTCCAGGCTCATATGGAGAGGTTAAACACTAGCAAGGGAGTGGTCACTAGCATCTAAGTAGAATGCACACAGCTTGCTTTGAAATAACTTTTGGCAATGCTACACAGGCCTCTCTACACTGGCAATCAATAGAATAAAAAAATAGTCCCTGCAGCTATAACGAAGCTGACAGACACTACATACATGAGGTAAATACTACATACACTATATACATTGAGGTAGAGCATGCACACTCACTTCTATGTACACATTTGCACACATTTTCCCTATTACAGCTCCCTTTTTGCCATGGTAATTCTTGATTTTAATTGTTTTTACAGGTGCTAGCTATCTTACAGTAATCACCAAGAAGACAATTTCTACAGATCTATTACATGTTGGGTTGCTGAATGACAGAATACAAAAACTTATTATATCTAAAAGGCTCTGCATCTATTCAGACCTAAGACAGCTCTCCACAGTCACGCAATAGAGAATGACCATAGTGACTTAGAGTTCACAGGCTTCTTTTGAGAATGACAGAGCTATCTGTTTTGTCTTCAGCTAACACTGAGGATGTGCACCAGCAATGGCAACCCTCAAACAGAATACTACTCTGGTATAAGCAACAACAAAATTTAATTTCCTTCCATTATGTTTAAAAGATAACAGCGTGTTTTGCAAAGTTTCAACTCCTCCAATTTATTAGGATATTGACAGACATGTAAGTTAGATCATCACATCTGTTCATAGAAAGACATGAACAGGAAAAAACACTGAATAATTTTCTCCCTAAGTGTACAAAATGTACAGCCTGTCCTCAAAAAGCACTAATAAGCATCCTGCTGATCTTTCTGACCTTACAGGGCAATTTCACGTAATTCATGAATCTACTATCTCATGACTTTACTCATAAGCCACAAAAGTAACCCCTGCTAAGAAGTATTCAACTGCATTATCAAAGGGGTCTCAAATTTACCATTAGTAAGCCAGTTATGTCAATCAATCAGTATTCCACCTCATAAGAACAGTAGAAATTTTCACACACTAAGCACTCTTGCTATTTCTATGAAACTAATTTTGAGCCAGTTCAATGGTCTGTACCCCTTTGATCACAAAGGACATACTCTATTATTATTCCAGCAGCATAAACTACAACAAATTAGGAACTTGTTGAATTGGACTGTGCCCATGATGCATGTGTTTGCTATTAGTGCTAAGCATGCACATTTAAACCTGCTAGAAAGAGGAGACAGCTAGCAGAGCTTGTTATTCTGCTAAAGTATCCCACATGCACTGTAGAAATTTTCAGCTGTTCACTTAATTTCACTTTCTTGTAACATCCTGGTCATAGCATTCAGAAGTTCAAACAGCAAATAAGATAAATCAAAACAGCAGATTAAGATAAATCTGAGTTCAGTTTAATATTCAAATAGTCTTATCTATGATTAACATAAATAAGGCTCTCTGCTTCCTAGTGACTGCAAAGAATGCAGGTTCTGGTTTTAATAAAATAAAAATAATGAACAAACAAGAAGAAGAATGCAAGAATGAATATTACAGGAAGTATTCAGTTTCTCTACAATCCTTCTGAAGTCTGTTGATAAAGAATTTTTGGCTACACTGAGAGAATAAAGGTATTTGCAAGTTTTTATTTAGATCTTCGTATCCAGGAAAATAGTAGTGGCTCTGATCAACTGCCCTGACATTTTGGGTCATGGGCCATTATCTGACAGGGAAAAAAATGTCAGAAGGTTATTTTTCTATTCATTACTAAAAAGTATTTTTTGCATGTAACCAGCAAGTGTTAGGAACATCACAGCAAAGCCCAAAAGCCAGGTCTTAGCCTGGAGGCTAGCCCAAGAAGCTAGTACCTCCTTGGTACTAGCATGGAGGATGCTATATAAACACAAAGAAATAAATAAAAACAAAACAAAAACCAAAACCAAATCAAAACAAATCTTCCTTACTCCTAGGCACTTAAAATCTTGAAGATTTCATGCACTGATGCAATTTTAATTCCTAACAGTGATTATACAGATTTATGGAGTTAAAAATGTACATAAGACCTTTGCTGTGGTATGTCTAGCGGAAGGTCATAAATTCCCAGCTGCCATAAGCTAAGCCAGCAAAGGCACTATTCAGCACAGCTGCATCTAAACTAGAAGTCTGCTGATAGCATACAGTTTGTTCACAATTCCTCAGTGATGTTACTATGGGAACTTTTGTAGTGAGAGTTCCTTATATCTGATCCAAGTTTCAGAAAGACAGGAGTAGGAATAAAGTAAAGAAACAGAAGAAAATGATAGGAAACCATATCAGCACACTGTGTCCCATTTACTGTCCTACTGGAGAGTCCCAGTGGTGGAGATGAGGCATTTCCTACAGGCAGTAACCAAACAAGGTTAGCATCACATCACCGATTTACAATATGATTCATGTTCTTAACTATTTAGCTGCTACTGAACATTAATCTCACATTTAAAGAAAAGCGGCTTTACCCAACTATAGTGATAAAAGACAAACTTCTGCTAGTAAAAAATATTTGCATATACTTCTAAAATGCAACTTTAATACACATCTTGGTGCACTGTTAAATTCAGTGAGTTAAAAACTAAATGACAACAAAGTTTACACTTGGCACAACAGCCCACTGCCCTCCTCCCAGTTCTTACTGCTGGCTTGCTACCAGAGAGAACAAATACCACAGAAATAACAACAGTAACACAGATCTGCTTACCCCATAAATAAAACCAGAAACTGAATGGAGAAAGTCATGTAATGCTTAATATGTATCCTGCTTTCACAAACACCACTAAGCCTGTGTAGGTTGTTGCACTAAGTTCTCGCACCAGTTTTGTAGTATAATGGTAGCTAGAAAAAAATCAGTTATGAAGTCTTCCTTGCCTGAAACATATCAATATTAACAGAATCACCATTTGTCTCAGGGAAATCAAATGGTACTGGGAGAAACCTACCGAGTCACAGAATGTTTAGCGTGAGAAGTTGTAGGCAATATTAATTTCCAGTTTATTTTCCCATTATTAATCCTGGCAATGAACAGTGCTCAGCCTCTGTCTCTCCTGTGTATTTTTGTTTCAATATACATATCATTTTCCCCTGCAGAGTTACTGTCATATCTAATGAGCAAGCACATGCTATATGACATGTCTTTTTATGCCCTTGATTTTTACATTATCTCTAATTAATCCAGGTCACCAATAATATATTTTTAAAGTGATCACAATTAAAAAGTCATATTAACTTTGTGCGGTCTTACAGCACGTAATGCAGAAAACCATGTAACGTATCTTTTCCTGTTGCCTGCCACAAAAGAACCATCCAATTTTTCCTTTCAAATTTTCATTTAGAAAACCACTCAAAAACTAAATAATAAAGCTTCACTAGGTATTATTACAGTATGAGAAAGAATGCAAATACAGCCCAGCTATTTAACTCCAAGCAGAGCACTTAAATTATGGTGATAAGTTGGTTCTGCAGACATGCATCCTGAAAATGTCATCTTCTCTAAGACATTTATGTTTTAAACCAGTCAAGCACGTTGACAGTACTTGGTAATAACAAGAGACCTCTAAATAACAATCCACAGTATTTTTAAACTCTGAAGATGAATCACAGTTTCAAATTAATTTCAGGTATTTCCTTCTCACAATTTCATATTAAATATCGACTGACTTGTTCCCCATTTCTTTAAGCCATCACAACAGTCAAGATTTTTAAGGAAGTTATTAAAACATCAAAATACACATTTCCTTTTGAAGCAAAGAATACACAGACCAATCCCAGATTCACTGGTTATGTCTATTAGTTGCAAATAATGTGGCCTAGCAGGAGAAGAGTTACAAAAGGAAACACTGGTGCACAGAACTTCATGTCCACATTATATCCATTTCACAGAATTTTAATTTCAGATTAGCCCTTTCTCATCCCATGGTCTGAACATTCATTTGATGAAGTGTACTTCTGAAATGCATCCTTAATTTCAGTTTACTCAAAAGGAACTCAGTTTGTGTCTCTATGATCACTTCATGATGTGAACCAAAGCACAGTAAGAGGTGATAATGATTATTAAAACATGCTCCTGATTTGAAGTAAAGCACAAGATGTACCCCCTGAAGTAAACGGAAACTTTGTCATTCCTTTCAGTGAGATAACTTACTTAATAATCCCTCCCTCCTTTTTTTTTTTCCCCCTAACTGATCTTTCAGTCTTGGTGTAGGAAGACATGAGGAGTAAAAAGAACTGATAAATACATTGGAAGAACAGTGTGTTAAATAAAGGGAAAGTTTGCTGGCGTGGTTGTTTAGATTGCTTTAATTTCACTTTTCTCATTCCCACAGCCATGCAATTAGAACCAAAACAATGGGATAAAGATGGTGATATTTCCATGCCTGTGCTCAGAAGTCCACTTTAGGGTCACACTACTGTGCCCAAGCTGAAAGCAATAGGGCTCTACAGAGGCTAAAAAATCTACTCATATTCAGCAAGGTATACTTTCGAGCTTTAAAAGAATGCGTCTATGATGGCAAAGGTAACATACATAAATTTTTCAGCTCTTTAGGATCCTTTGGTCCCGTTTTCTCAAAATGCCTCCACTCACTGATATAGAGGGGAAAGAAATGTGAATGCAGATACCTGCATACTACTGGGCCCTGAATGAACATGAAAATCTAGTTATTGTGGAGTTATTATATATGTGTTTAAAAAACTCGTATCTGGGAATTAGAAAACATTTTATTTTGTATTACGCCCCTCCATAATATCCTGTAGCAGAAGAGTCTCCTTTATATATTATAAATTTTTCATTTTCTTTCAAACTGTAAACATCATTAATCTTACGATTTATCATTTACATAGCAATGATTAGCTGATTATGCATATTTATTGTCCATTGTAGAGCTAACACATGAAATCCAAACATATATTACAGAGTGTACGACACTAAGACACTTCAGCACTAATATACCCATAAAGCAAATAGCAAAATGCTGAGCAGACAATAAACATAAATCCAAACTTTTAGCATAGTAGTTCCTTACACATCTTTTCTTCGAGTTAAATACCATTCCCCTCATATTCTTTACTGAAGTCATAGAAACTGCTACCATTTCTTCCAAAGTGAAGCATGACTCCAGCACATCTATCCTTTCAGAAAGCATACCCAGTATAAACTACATTCTCAGCCACCAGGAAGTTTGGGAATAAAACCTGATGGGAACTGGCATTTTTTTTTTTTTTTTTTTTTTTTTTTTTTTTTTTTTTTTTTTTTTTTTTTTTTTTTTTTTTTTTTTTTTTTTTTTTTTTGTGATATTGCACCTACAGCCTTGGAAATCAGCAAAATCTTGTTTTGAATAAATAACAAATGTATTTCTCAAGAAAGAACTTTTAACAGTGTAAAGACAATACCTAACAAAGCTTACCAAAAGAGTACATGTCATAGGAAAACAAGAGACTGTGGAAGTACGCATCAAATGCTTATTATGTGGTGGGGTAAGTAAATGAAAGCTGTAAAATCACAAGTTTTGTAGCTTCTCCTCAGCTCTTCTCCAAAATTCTGAGATCTGAGTCAGATTAACTGCCTGTTCAGTAACCTCTCTATATAACAGTCAAAATAGCAGTATTTCTATTGGCTGACCCATATTCTCAGAATCACTTACCTCTATAAAGCTTTTCTTGGTGCTTTCTGCTTCTGAATCACTGAGAAAGGGTCAGGCATCAAGCACAGCAGAATCTTTGGTATGAAAACTGCTGGACTTGCTGCAGATCTCACTTGTCACTGTCTAACCATCCAGAGTGGCTGGGCCTGAGAACAGAGGAGAAAAAAGTGGTGCTTAAAATCATAATCCAAAGACCAGAAGGGTCATATGCACTGCACAGTGTCTCTCTGGAGTCTTAAGACACAGGAATCCTTTGACCCTCAGCTCTGCAACTCCCACTTCCCCTTCAGTATGAGAAAGAAAAAGCAAGCCTTTAATTCTAGACTCTCCTCTGTTCTTGTTCAATAGCCACAAGCCATTCGTGGTCTAATAACCACATTTCTTCCTTTGCCATTTGCTCATACTGTTCCTACCCATTGCTGCATAGCAAGTTTTCCTCTAGGTATTTCCTCTTCTTGAAGCTTCTCTCACTACTATCACACAGGTGCTCCACCTGCTGCCCACACTGTCTCTCAAAGCGCTACTCCACCTGCTGCCCACACTGTCTCCCAAAGCGCTACTCCACCTGCTGCCCACACTGTCTCCCAAAGCGCTACTCCACCTGCTGCCCACACTGTCTCTCAAAGCACTACTCCACCTGCTACTCATACTGTTTCTAGCTCACTGCTTGGTCACAGGTGGAGTTTCCACACTAAGCCTCTTCAACTACTGCTGAGGGGAAAGCATGCACTTCATCACATTCATCCTGGAAGAACCACTGGTGGCTCCAGAGCAAAGTGCATGGAAAGTCTGTGAACTTTCCCAGCCAAGTTCTACTAAAATATTCTGCAATTTCTTATTAGTGCAAAAACAATTAGATTTTGGCCTCACCCCTACAGCAGGCTGGAATTATACTGCATTTTCTCTTTTCAATCCTTGTACACACCACTCTCATGCAAACCACTTCTTCAGGTGGGTGCACCTGGGTGCCCACAACCTTGCTTGCAACAACAGGTGCATATGTAGTTTCTCTGATACATCTGAAACAGCCTTCTCACAATGATAAGCAAAATCCCAATTGTGTAAAGCATGTCTCCTCTGATTCTCATTTAGTAAATATGCACACATTGATTTGGAGAAATCTCCAAACTCGCTAACAAAGTTTAGGTTGACAAACAGGTATTCTTTATTGCAGCAGCAAGAGACACAGGGAATAGCTCCTCCTAGTGTGTCTCTCTGAATTGCAAAACAATCTGTCATTGTATAGTCATTATGTATATATATTCATTACGTAAAACATGCATATTCATAAGGCTGCATATGTATTACATCATTCTTCCAGAAAGTTTCCCTACATGTGTGCAAAAATGTTGTGGTGGTCTCTGGGGGTCGTTTACTTCTTCCATCAATCTTCATCACTTCTTGCAGCCTCTGAAGCACGTGCAGTATATAATGCTTACTTACACTAGCTTAATTGGTTCAGTAGCACTGCAGACATAATCATCCTGTCCTTCTACTTACCAGTTAGTTCAGCTGTAGCCCATCCTGGATGTCTGCTAGTTTCAGATACTCTTTATCTACACATCCTGTTTTTCTATCCTGTTTTTCTTACACTCATTTTTGTACTAAGGTCACAAGGACCTAAAATTATGTCAACTACAACAGTTTAATTTACACAAGTATTCTCACTATGTTCTCTAGCTGCACTCTATTTTTTAATTCTGCGAAACATGTACCTCAGTTATTTTCCATTGCTACTGTTACAAAGCCATCAAACTTAATGTTACTTAGAACTGAGTCTACTTATTTACAAAGGTTTGTATTTAATTTTGTGCCTACTTGTCTCAACATGTGCCAAGGCTTTCCTGTGCAAAAATTAGAACAGCTGAATACCCATGGCAGAGAACTGTGCTCCATGTGCAGTATTTCAGCAAATCTGTACCATTTAAACACAGCATTGCTGTAAGAATTTTGTTTAGGAAAACAACTTAGCAATGTTAAAAAGTCTCTTTACAGTTTTAAGACAGACTTTTTGGACACCTTAGAAGTTGCATTCTTCCTATTTCCTTAAAATTCATGATAGGAACTTGCATTCTTCTAGTGCTTGACACAGAAAAGTTTCATTGAGGCTGCCTGAGTTGTAAAGATGCAATCCTGTTGCCTTTCTAGGCTGTAAGCGCACACTGCTGGCTCACATTCAGTTTTTCATGAGCACTCCTAAGTCCTTCTCTGCAGCACTGCTCTAAGTCTCTTCTTTGCCCAAACTGTAGCTTTGCCTGGGACTGCCCTGACCCAGGTTCAGGACCTTGCACTTGTCTTGGTTGAACTTCACTGGCCCACCTCTCTAGTGTCAAGGTCCCTCTAGATGGCATCCTTTCCCTCCAGTGTTATCAACCGAACCACATAATTTAGTGTCATTGGCAAATTTGCTGAGGGTGCACTCAATCCCACTGTCCATGTTGCCAACAAAGATGTTGAACAAGATCGGTCCCAACACAAACCCCTGAGGGACACTACCCATCACTGGTCTCCACGTGGACACTGAGCTGTTGACCGCATCTCTCTGCATGCAGCCATCCTACCAATTCTTTAGCCAGAAGATGGTCCATCCATCAAATCCATGTGTTCCCAGTTTTGAGACATGGATGTCATGTAGAACAGTGTCAAATGCTTTGCACAACTCCAGGTAGATGATATCAATTGCTTTGCCCCTATCAGTTGCATAGCCCCATCACAGGTGGCCACCAAACTGGTCAAGCATTATTTGCCCTTAGAGAAGTCATGTCGGCTTTCACTAATCACCTCATTGCTTTTCATATGCCTTAGTGTAGTTTCCAGGAGAATCTGCCCCATGATCTTGCCGGGCACATAGGTGAGACTGACTAGTCTGTAGTTACATGTAACTATGTATTATGATACACATTTTAAGATTATTCATATATATATGCATATATATTCATATATATATGCATATGTATTCATATATATATATATGCATTTTTCAATAAAGTTATTGAGACAACAAACTCAGTTTAAAGTTTTCTGAAAGTGGCAGAACTCTATAGCACTCATAAGTAAGNTGATACACATTTTAAGATTATTCATATATATATGCATATATATTCATATATATATGCATATGTATTCATATATATATGCATTTTTCAATAAAGTTATTGAGACAACAAACTCAGTTTAAAGTTTTCTGAAAGTGGCAGAACTCTATAGCACTCATAAGTAAGAATAGGTTAATGATGTTTGTAAGAATATTTGAACAACTCTAATCCAGATTACACATCTGCTTTCAGACAGCATGGGTTTCTGACAGCCTCTTCTAGAGCTCCTGTGGCACTTGGGAATTTTGTGTCTTCAAGAAGCTGGAGAAGAGTGAGTGGCACTTTTAAAACTATCAAGGACTCTCACATCTCAAGACTTTTTAAGACACTCATGTTTTCAAGAGCCCTCTAAAGAGAGAGTTAGAGAGTCAAAAGGTCTTCAGTTCCTTTGCCATTTCCAGCAACACTGACTTAGAAATGATCCAGCACTTGCAGAACATACCCATGCTATTAGAACTGCTTGTGCAGTCTAAGAGCTCCCTGCAGAAGATAAAATGCATGGCAATTTACACAACACTGGCATTTTAATCCAAGTGTGCCACTCACAGGGCAAATGGATTAAGTATAAAATATCTTGAGTGATATCTGCCTGTGATTTAAGTGATCAGGTTATTTGTTATACAGTAGGCACAAAAGCAGACTTTACTTCTGCCCTACTGAATAGGTTGTAGAGCCCAATTCAAAAGAATGCTGAGGCCAGAGTATATATAAGCAGCCTGCCTAATGATACAGACAAGCAAGAGATATATAAATCATGTAAAGCCACATATGCATTCCTACTCAGTTTTGTTGGAAGTAACAGTGGATGACATCAAAATCTTATTTGCAAGTATTAAAGCTGTACATGTTTACAAAACTGCAGATTGTCAATGAACAGATCTTCCAAAAAAGCAAGAAGGAAAATGCAACAGGTGACAGGTTTCTGACTTAATACAGAGAAAATATACAACAAAGAAAGACCTTCAAAAGAAAAAGAAAGAAAAAAAAAAACAAAGGTGGTACCTATGGACTTCTGATACATGAAAACTTTCCACTGAAAATCTAATGCTTCCATACTGTGCTGTACTCATTACAGAATTTACTTACATTTTCTTCTCTTTCAAAAAATTGAGAAAACCATGATCATCATTTGGCACATAGCAATCTATATATTCAAGAGAATCTGAAACCAAAGAATTCTAAATAATTAATGAAATTATCTGATACAGAAAATATCCAAACACTCCTAAAGTCAGTGTTGCAAAGCTTCCAGATGAAACTATCCTTTTAGAGCACTAAGAATTCTAATGAGACAAAAATAACTTTTTCCTGGGTTCAGCAGTAGCAGTAACTTTTCTCCTTCTTAGTAGTTGGTGCAGTGCTGTGGTTTTGATTCTTGGGCTGGGAACAGCGCTGATAGCACCAATGTTTTCAGCTGTTGCTCAGTAATGTTTACTCTGACCAAGGACTTTGTGAGTCTCATGCTCTGCCAGGGAGGAGGGGAAGCTGGGAGGAAGCAGAGACAGGACACCTGATCCAAACTAGCTGAAGAGGTATACCATACAGCATGTCATGCCCACTATATAAACTGGGGGCAGTTATCCAGAAAGGTGAGATCACTGCTTGGTTCGAGCTGGGTGTCAGTTGGAGGGTGGTGAGTGGTTGTATTCTCTTACCTTGTTATCTCTTTTATCATTATTATTATTAGTGGTAGCAGCAGCGGTTTTGTGTTATACCTTAGTTACTTGACAGTTCTTATCTCAACCTGTGGGAGTTACGCTCTTTCAATTCTCCTCCCCATCCCTCCGGGAGCCAGGGGAGGAAGAACTGGGGGAGTGAGCGAGTGGCTGTGTGGTTCTGGGTTGCCAACTGGGCTTAAACTGCAACATCATTAAATTATTATTTTGGGTGTTGTCATTCTAATTATAGTGAATGGAGTTGGTGAAGGAGTTAGCAGTTGTATCCGAGAAGTCAAGGCCAGCTGGGGAGTCAAGAGCTGGGTATTTCAAAGAGATAAGGGACTGAGCTCAGCCAAACTGCTGGTCATCATGATCACTAACATATTTCATTAAACAGGAAAGGTTTAGGTTGGATATAAGGAAGAAATTCTTTACTGTGAGGGTGGTGAGATGCTGGAATGGGTTGCCCAAGGAAGTTGTGAATGCTCCATCCCTGGAGGTATTCAAGGCCAGGTTGGACGAAGCCTTGGGTGGCATGGTTTAGTGTGAGGTGTCCCTGCTTATGGCAGGGGGGTTGGAACTAGATGATCTTAAGGTCCTTTCCAACCCTAACTATCCTATGATTCTATGATTCTATAATTAGTACTTGCTTTATGAAACATCTAAGACAAGTTGAGTATAGCAGAGTAGCATTCCATAAAACCAAAAGAGAATACATGGTTATCAAAAACTTCTTCCTGAGTTGGTTAATGCATAACTTTTTGAACCATGGTAACAAATGTGCAATACTTTTGAAGTGCCCAGAGGCAGTGGAAGCACCTCTTTCATTAATGACATTCAGTACGGAACTCCACTGGAGAGAACTATTCAATAACATGATACATTTTGAAGATTACAGTTTATCCAAGATGGTTTGACTCTTGGGCTTACTTGTGAAACACTGAATTCTTCAAACACTTTCCAGTAGTGGATCAGAGTCTACAGGAAAATGTATCAGAGGTGCTTAAATACGTTCTAATAAATGAGTAACTTCTTTCCCCTGCCTTTATTTCTAAAGGACTCAAAATTGCTATCACCTGGATAACTACATAACATTATACTAATTTCATTCTAGCATGAACTAGTGACTGTAGACTTATGAAAAAAACTAGAACATGCAAGCCCACCATCAATAAAAGGGCAGTTATGTACAGTCAATGAACTTGTAACTAGTATTTTTTCCCCCAAGTGTAATACAAAATTATTCCACAACAATAACTTTTTTTTTTTTTTTTTTTTTTTTTTTTTTTTGGCCTACTTTAAGGTTGTATACAACCCTAAAAATATTAAAATAATTTAGATGAACACATAGTTAGAACAGTTCATACCCACTAGGCAATGTAATTTCTACTACATTCACATGGGCCAAATATTCATCTGTNTTTTTTTAATTCAGCCACCAAAGTAGTTCTGCTGACTTCCATTTCAGACAGGAGAAAAATGAAAGCATAAATACTTCAGGACAGTGAAAAAGAGAAGAAAGCGGAAATACTGAAATCTTTTCTCACAAATATATTTGACCATTTCCTTTGTTCTAAAATAAAAGTTTTGTGAAAAAGAAATAGTGTAAAATCATGAGTGATATTATATTAACCTATTAGAATAATATAATCTACTAAAGAGAAATCAAAATTTCAGAGTATAATAAGAAACCAATATCTGATGTATTATTCCTACAGTACTTGTCAAATGCATTCCACTGCAGTTAAAGATAGTATAGATCATCTTTATTAAAAGTCCTAAACTGTGCAGATACAGTAGTGATGTGCTTTTCTGAATACAACATAACACTATGTTGCATGGAGATCTCATAGCAGCCTTCCAGTATCTGAAGAGGGGCTATAGGGATGCTGGGGAGGGACTATTCATTAGGGACTGCAGTGATAGGACAAGGGGTAATGGGTTCAAACTTAAGCAGGAGAGGTTTAGATCGGATATAAGGAAGAAATTCTTTACTCTAAGGGTGGCAAGGCACTGGAATGGGTTGCCCAGGAAGGTTGTGAGTGCTCCATCCCTGGCAGTGTTCAAGGCCAGATTGGACAGAGCCTTGGGTGCCATGGCTTAGTGGGAGGTGTCCCTGCTCATGGCAGGGGGGTTGGAACTGGATGATGTTAAGGACCTTTCCAACCCTAACTATTCTATGATTGTACAATCCTACAATCACATATTGTTTTAAGTAAAGGAAAGAAATCTAACTTAAAACATTTCCTTATAAACACGGGATTTCAGTGGTATAGGCATCCTGCAGTTAATCATTAATTCTAAGTATGGATTTTTTCTTTTCCTCAGCTCCTACCTCCTGCTTCAAAGTTTGAAGGCCTTTATATGTATTTTTAAGAATGACTCCATGTATTGAGAAAGTGATGAACCTCTACACAGGAAAAGAAGCCGTGAGGGGATGATTATTCTAACATTTCATTAAAAAACATAGGAAGTATAGCAAAGAATATGATCAGACTAATCAGCATTACTTCTTAAGTACTCCAATAGCAGTTTCATTAAGTAAAAGTAAACCTTGAACAGGATTGCCAAAGCAGTAAAACACTGTTAGTACTGGAGTTATTGATGCAATAAGCTGTTTTGTCTCCCAGTCTTGAACAGTTTTTCAGTTTGAGAATATATCCTTATCACCATAAAAACACATTTAATGTTAAGGACACATAACCTGAACTATAGCAATCACTGCACATCATTCTAATTATCCCACGATAAGCGTCTATTCCTTGGGTAAATTGCAGTTTTTAAAAATGCTGCATTTTGAAAAACATTGTAAAGGTCTTTTCCTTATATTTATATCCTTAGGTTCTGATACCAGCCAGGCAACAGTAGAAGAGCATGACATGACATCTTCAGTGGTGAAAGTGGTGCAGGGGTAGTACAGGGAGGTAGTATAGAGGGGTTGTACAAGAAGGTTAGAGAAATTCGCTTGCTTAACAAAAGGAGGAATATTTATACCCTAGGTCAGTAACTGCACCTGGTATGAAAACTAACAGGCAACAACATCAAGCCTATCAGATACACAAACAGAACCTGGTTATGCAACCCTTATATTCTCTAATTCAAAAATATCTCAAAGCCACAAAAAAATATTTCTGCATAACTGAAAAATTACTTTCTTCTCATATTTCCTTTTCAAAATACACCAATACAATGATTGTTTAACAGCTCATATAAGCAATCTGATCCTATTTGTTTTATAACAACAGCTTACGCCCCCTGACACAAGAAAGCCTTTACAAATGTGTTTCAATATTACATTCAGCTGATAACACAACTAGCTTTAATTTAGAATAATGCTATACAGTACTGTCTTTTTTAAGTCTAAATTAAAGGAATTTGACAGTTATAGTATTCAGAGAACCTACAGCACTGCCACGTAACATTGCAAAATAAGAAACAATTCTATGCAAGACAAAGGGGTAACAATCATTGAAAACACTGTTAAAATTTTAAATGCTTTATTCCTTGTTGTTAATAATATCCTTGTGGAAATATAAATATTTTCTATGTGTTAATTAAATGCCTTTCCATTTATTGTCATTGCCTCAAATATTTTAAAAATCCTTTCCACCCCACATGAAGGGCAGCTGCAGAGGAGCAAGACCGCTTCCTTTAATGACTCTGCTACCTCAGACATCACCTTACCTGTCTGAAACACTTCCCAAACACTCTATACACTGCATTATGTCACGTAATCTTAGCCCTGATTTGGAAATTATATCATCTGTGATAAACAGACAAACAATACAGTATGTTACCCCCTCTGCAATACCAGAGATGTTCCATCTCAGGTATTTTCCAGGAGGTTAGCACAAAAAGGAAAATAGGAAGATAGCTACTCTTTAAATGAGCCTTGCCACCTCCATTAGCCACTATGTCCCAGGAGTGTGTGGATCCACGTTCTATTTAGTCAAACCCCAAAGATAACAAAGAGGACGACTCTCCTCTTCACCTCTCAGGAGCTCCTGGCAGGTGCCGGTGCCTCCTCACACCTCTGAGGCAGCTCGAAGCCATCCGCCCCCTGCGGGAGGAGGGGCCTCCTTGCGCCGCACGCGACCAACTGCCGTTAGCATCCGCCCCGAAAAACCCCAACCGCTTCCTCGTGACCAGCCCGGGGTAGGGGGCAGGGGGGCGCGGGAAGTGCGCGCAGAGGTGGCGGGTCACGTGCCCAGCCAGGCCCTCGCCGTTGCCTGCGCTGAAGGCGGTGTTTTGCGTGTGTGACCTGAGGCAGGATTAGGCTGTAGGGCCTCGGGTGGCAGAGCGGGGGGCTGTGGGAGGGCACTCCGGTCTGTGCAAATTACTGTCTGCCCTGGCAGGAAAAACGTTTGTGCTAAGGGGTGCTCATAGTGCCAGCGCCAGAGGAACAATGAGGGAACACCACCTATGGGAAACAGCTGGCATCCACGTGCCTGAAGCAGCCATAGATACTCTGTGGAACACAGCCATTTCCAGTGTTTTTCATGTCCTTTGTAGCTTCAAAGGCTAGACAGATAACCAGACCATGGAGAAACACCAATAGTCTTCATTGAGTTTGGTTGGGTTTTTTTTTCCTTAATACTTTCAGCTGTTGACTTGTGTTTCTCATTGCATCAAACTGAATGCTTCCTACACATCAGTTGTTTAAACAGAACTGAAATGTAGGCTAAAATTAATATGCAGTTAAATCACTCTTTTAACGTTATCATATGGGTTAATAGATTAACTGATCTTCCAGATTCAAAATATGGGAAGTTTGCAAGTCCTAGAATACTATATTAGAAGAACTATATATACATATACCTGCAGTTATTTATGTTCTTTATGTGTTGGTATAAAACTGTTGAGCTATTCAAATGCTGTTAACAGCTGTAGGGGTTTTTCTGACCTATCACATTTCCATTTGACTTTTTAACTTATCCCATTTAAAATTTCAGCTTAAAACCTCCCAAAGAAAGTGGGATTTAAATAGCTTATGACTTCTTTAGTCCTTACCCTTTTTGTATGTCCTGCAGCCAGAGGTGAAGGATATTATATTTAGCTATACATAACATACAGAACATATGGCCAGTCTAGCTACACAGCTCACAACAAGGGCTTTCTCTGCATCTTAGGAGAGGGAAGCAGGAAAATTCCAGCATCTATCTCACTGTGTAGAACATGTAATTACACGAAGAATGGTAAATTAAAACAATGTTTGACCAAATATTGGATGATATAATCACAAACATAATGTGAAATTTTTAGTTGCTGATACTTTGTGAGTACAAATATCTGTACAAAAGAGTGAAAAAGATTACTAAAATCCAACTCTTCTGATGGGGAAAAAAAAAAAAAAAAAAAAAAAAAAAAAACCCCAAAACCCCAAAAAAAAAAAACAAACGGAA
>NDXB01017705.1:36096-47811 GCA_002631895.1 Agapornis roseicollis
TTTTTTTTTTTTTTTTCAGATAACTCTATTTTTTCGTCTCCTGTTAAGTACACAAATTGGTACCAGTGAAAGTATTTTCATCTGGATAGTGAGATTTCTGGGAGTATGGGCAAATAAACAACTAGGATGTGGTAATTCATGCATGTGAATTCCTTACAAATTATACTTTTTTCACCAGTTGAGAGGATGGCACTGGGTATTTGCAGTTTGTCCAAAACAGAAATTATGGGGTGTGTACTCACTAAGAAAAAATTAATTTACTTATTGGGACATTGAGCTAATTTGCATGTATGAAAATGTTTACCTGCTCTTCAATGGTAGGTAAAAAGAATACATACTTTGTTGAATATGCACAGAGTTTTGTTTTAAACCCTTGTAATGACTATCCAGTTAATGGATAATCCTTCTGTAACATGTGAAACCTACATGAAATAAACAACATGAAATTAGTGAAGTTCTTTAGTTTGATACCTTGTCACTTCACAGTTGCAAAATCCATTTCAAAAAGATGCTGTTTGCACTCAAAAGCATAACTATGTCCCAGTGACATCTTCCATCACCAATTTGCTAATTACAAGAAAACCAACAAGACTGAAATATTTCTCGAGTTTCTGAAAAACTCCCCAACTGTAATTAACATGAGAACGAGACAGTAAAAGCCATCAGATAACCTTTAATACATTTCTTAGGTAACTGATAGGCTTTCACAGTGTAAACTGTGACTGCCAGTACTGTAATGTAGGACAAGATCTGAAAATCACAAAGGAGGTAAAATTTCTAAAAGCATTACAGGTTTTTTTCAACAGTCTGGGAGTAAGCATTCAGTTCCAGTTTTGTTTTTATTTACCTATAGTAAAATAAACCTTTTAAGATAGTAAGAGGGCATGGGGGTGGATAGAGGGTAAACTACAAAAACTAATACTGAAAAATCCTTGAAAGATAATTGTAAAAAATTCTTCAAGTTTATGGTATATGCCAAAAAAGTGAGGTTGTACAAAACGATCATGTGCTAATGATCAAAAAAGATGCCCTAGAGCTACCATGGCATTGATTTATTTGAAATGACTGTAATTTATTTGAAATAACCCATAGCAGATTTCAGTTCTCAGGTCACTGACCCTGACAGGATACCCTGCTGAAAAAAAGATTATGAAGATCAGATTGAGTTTTGCAAGGCATGATACAACTGACATTACATCATGTGGAGCCCAGAGAGTAGAGCACAAGCTGCCTACAGTAAAGTCTGGGTTTAGATATTGTAGGATACATTTTTCAGTATTTCTAATCTATCTAGTAAAAAAAGGATTGAAATATGAAAGTTCTTAATGGAAGAAGAATAGCGATTATGATCCTTGATACTTTGCCCTGCAAACTGCAGAACAGGAATAAGAAAACAAAAATGCTGTGTGATTTTCAGATACTATGTGCAAGTAAACCTCAATATTACAAAGTCTGTATTGATGTAATCTGTGGCTAAAGAAATTAAAGATTTGCAACAGCATATATGGATATAGAATGGTAAAGGAGAAAGCAACAGAACTGAGGGTTTCAAAAGATGCCATGAGTTTTTGAACACGATTCAAGGTTCCAAACAGCAACTTCATCCAAATCTCTCCCTAGAGACTGGGGATTGTTCCCTGGAAGAATGTGCATTTATGAATATTTAAACCATATTTTTTTCTGCTTCCAGAGGGAGAGAGATAAGGGATGATTTTGTCATTTTGCCCAGCATGAAAAGACTGAGCAAGTGGACTTTCACTGTGCAACTGCATTGCTGATGCTTTGAGGGACTTACAAATTAGAACGTCTCTACAAGGCACTTCCAAAACTGAGTATTGCAGAAAAGCTACTCAATAGACTGGCTACATGTATCTAGAGCTGCATGCTGTAACAATTTGTGAAGATTTTTTATTGACTGGGATGGAACTGTGATAAACACATTAAATTTCTGTTGCTACCAAGTATTACTGATTGGCAGGGCAAGACTCTGTGATAGTAAAAAGGTGCCACTTCAATAGTGCCCTTTATGAAAATACACACACAACTGACTCACAGCTACACCGATTGACCTCTGAATTCTGATTCTGGAACAAGCATAGCCTTTTTAAGGTAACACCAAGGAAGCAGAGAAGCAACTGCTCTAAGAGATACAAATGCTGTGTACTGAAGTTTGAACTGCATCAGTTCATTTGGTTTAAAACAACTGAATTTTTAAGGATTATCATACTAAATTTATTTCATTTAACTTCTCCTGTGTATGACTAGCTTCCAAGGCAAATGCAGAATCACTGTTCTGTCATTTAGACCAACAGCTACAGCTCTAATGAAGAAACCTTGTGAACTTTAAAATTTGGTAATAATACTTTAGCAATTCTATTCCCAGCAGAAATTCTAGATTAAGACTCTCCTTCTTTTCATGATGGATCTTTTTGTTTTTTGATTTTCTTGGTTTTGGGTTTGTTTTTTTTTCCCTACAATATTTCAGGGTATAATGACAGTGCCAATATATTTCCCTGAAGGTTTGGCTTGAAACATTTTGTGTTCCATCTCTATTGAAATGATTTACTGTCAGAATCAAAAAATTCACAGCCCCAATCTGCAGCTACATTCTAATAATTCTTTCACACTGCAACTGTAATGTCTCTTTGCTTATATCCGATGTGGCACTAAAAATACTTTCAAGACAATTTATGTACATAATACAAATCAATATATGGAGTATGTCTCTTTAATTTGTGAAACAATATTCTCTTCTAAATATTTTAATTTTTGGAACATTTTAGTTGGCTCAATAGAAGTCAAGACACAATTTGACATTGGTCTATGTTTATCATGTACAAACTACTGCACTGATTTATCCTGAGATTCTGAATGCCTGTTATAATTTGAGTTATTGTAGTGATTTTTCCAGGGCTATTGGTATCAAACAGTTGTTGATGGACTATATTTGAACTGTATTATTTTAAGATTATTCAACTGTCGATTGTTAAACTGTCAAAGTGTTAAGCTTTATTACATATTGTTAAAGAGAGTCTCTTCCAGCAGCTTTTTTTTTTTTTTTTAACTGGCTCCCCCTTCTATACATTTTTCCATTCATTTGCTCTGTGTGTGTGTGTGTGTAATAATCCATGCTATTTTTATGCTGTTGTGATTAAAAATAATTTAAAATAATGTTAATTTAAAGAGCTGTCAAATTACTGAGTCCACAGCTGGTCAGCATATAGATTGGCTTTTCTACTGTGCTGTAGTTGATACTCCATTACTTGATTGAATGCAAATAAAACCAGCAAAATAGGCATCCAAGGCTTATTATTTCATTTTGAAATTCTCTAGCTCTGCAGAAAATCAACATACGCACTGCTATTGATATTGATTTCACTAGGATAAACATTTTTCTCCTAGGAAGCAACTGTGATGAATACTTGGGTATCTTGTATTCATCTTTTTCTCAATTTATATTTCACACTGCATAAAACTTCATTAAAGAAATCTCCATCCTTCCAACAGTAAATAACTAGATAAAATATTCCTTGATGTACATTCCTCCTGTCAATGCCTCCATGATCATGAAGGAGGTTGGGGACTATCAAAAAAGGCAGGACTACAGAATGCGCTTTTCACCTTCCCCACCATAAATATGATTGAATTCAGTATGCTTAAGGAGTGCACAGGCAGCTTTGCAGCAGCAGAAAGGACAGAGTCATTGCTCTTTGCCTTCTAAGGGATAATAACCTTCCTGGGTAATAGTAGAACTAAGCAGAAACCTTTAAGATGCTGTCATGGGTAACAGGAGAAAAAGGCAAGGTTGTTCAGGATAAAGGAATCATAGCAGAAGGATCTTTGCATGGAGGATGCACAGTAAGGAAGAAGCTATGCCTAACATCAACATGTTCCAAAATCTGCAGGTGGCATGGAAGGAAAACTCTCTAGCAGTGCCATCAGTTTAGGTCACACAGTATGAAGGAGCTTGAGTGTTTCTGTGGCTTGTATTCTACTCTGTAAGTTCCTTGTTATTCAAACTTAGCACAGACACACAAAGGATAACTAGGAAACACATGATGCAACATGTCCTTTAGGATGCTGGCAAGGTGGGGACAAGTAATGCTTTTTATTAAATATATGCCAATATAAGGACAATCACAGTGTGTGAAAAAAAAATAAGTCACTGTTAGAAGTCAATTTTAACCACATTATGAAACTGTATTATTTTAAAAGAAATAATTATACTTGAGATTGGCTTCAGAATCTGTCAGAAGATGATGTTGATAAAAACATTTGTCCTGGTTTTGGCTGTAACAGTTCTTTTTCTTCCTAGTAGCTGATGCAGTACTGTGTTTTGGCTAGTCTAAGAACAATGCTGATCACACACCTATATTGTAGTTGTTGCTAAGTAATGCTTACTCTGATCAAGGGCTTTTCAGTCTCTCATGCTTTGCCAGTGAGGAGGGGCACAGGAAGCCAGAAGGAAGCAGAGACAGGACACCTGACCCAAACCAGCCAAAAGGGTATTCCATACCACAGCATGTCATGCTCAGTATATAAACTGGGGGGAATCACCTGGAAGGGATCAATCGCTGCTTGGGTTGGGCTAAGCATCAGTTGATGGGTGGTGTGCAATGGTATTGTGCATCACTTATGTTTCTGATCTTGCATTTCTTCTCTTTTTTCTTATCATTGTTGTTGTTGGTATCCTTTCTATTATCACTATATTGTACTTTATTTTAGTTATTAAACTGTTCTTATCTCAACCTGTAGGTTTTACATTCTTTCGATTCTCTCCCCATCGTGGCCAGGGTGAGGGGGGAAGAGGAAGGGGCTGAGCAAGCAGCTGTGTGGTTCTGAGTTACCAGCTGGACTTAAACCATGACAACAGTAAGATGCAGATTTATTTTTTTTCCCCAAGAAAGCATTTTTTAATTTTTTTTTCCTCCTATGTCACCTTCCCTTCCTCTGGAAATATCCCCCTTTCTAATTGCAACATTTGTAATTAATATGTGGCTCTTCAGGTCAAAATATTTTTGAAATTAATGCATAAATTTAGGCATGTAAATCTATATTTATAAATCTAAACCAAAATACCTTGACTTCAAAAGGAGCTGGAAATGGGTGTTTGCATTTCCCTTTATTTCCAGAAATGGGTCTACTTTTCAGTTAGACATATACCTGTGATTTAGAAGCTCAGATTTAGGTGCTGACAAGGCATAATCTGACACACCACAGCTTTCTTCAGTGAATATGAAACCCTAATTCACAAATAAAACTGCTGCATCGATTCACAATAAATAGGTTAATTTGCCAAGAGATACACTACAGCTATTCTTCTGTTCTGAGAAAATCAGAAGTATGTAACTTTTAGCAAAGTTGGAGAAAACACTGGCATGAAAAGAGTTCTTGCTACAGGCAAAATAATTTTAGTTTTGGCAGGTTTACAGAAAAGCAAGTCAGTTACGTTTTCACCTCAGGTGGTTTGTGGTATCAAAAAAGACAGTTCTTGCAGATGGAAAACTGTCATTACATGAGGACAAGCTGTTTGCTGGGGGAAATGGAAATATTTTGCTCTCTGTCAAACCTGTGAATATTGGAGAGAAAAATCTGTTTTCGTATAGGAATACTCAAAATGGAAGCTGATAGTTTAACAGAGTTCTACTTGACTGAAAGTGTGGCTCACCAGACTAGTCTCTGGCCAACTCGTGCTTCTGTTATTACACAAAGTTACCATATATTTTCAGTGATGAGTTGCATACACAAGAAAACAGTAGTGTGGACCTAGAGATTATTTCCTATAGCCTCAAATAGATCTTTTGAGCAAAGCAAAAGCACATAACTGTGGAATGATATCACCAAACCAAAGACCATGCACCACATCTCCCACAGAAAGTGCACTTGTTGTCCACTCAGGATACTCTGGAGTACTTTAGTTCTGCTGTAAACTGCCCATCATCAATGACCACTGATGCAGAAAGAACTCTAAAGAGGGCACACAAACAGGTGGAGAGCTGCTAGAAAATAATGTGCAAAGTTCATTGGCTTTCTCCTGCTTCCCACTTGGATGCAAAGCAAGGATGTGGAAGTACTGTCTGTTGACACTGCATGTTACCATGTGTTTAGATCAGTTGGAATCAATCAGTAGGTGGAAAGCAGTAGAAGAAAGTCTTCAGTGGTGGATCTGATGGCATCTTTGAAATGAACCACTAGTATTACTTTGAATAGGGCAGAGTCATCAGATCCAAGATTTACACAGATGAAGGTTGCAAACCCCAGTATTTTAGCACATATGTATGTAAATCACACCATTTAACAGGGGAAATTGATCCAGCCAGGAAATCTTGACCTTCTCAGCAAAAAATCCAGACTTAAAGCTAAATAAAATGCAAGATTCTAGCCCAGCAGAATATTCAATTAAGAGAATTTTATTTACATTGGACTGAACCAATATTTCTATTTTTTTTTTTTTTTAAATTTGGTTGTGCCTACCATCCCAGCTTAATTCGGATTTACTCTTTACTCCCAGGCTGTGGACTTATCATCATTCACATCCCTTGCAGTCCCCTTTGTGACAAAACCCACACAGCAATTAGTTTATGCAGGGGTGGTAGGGATAAACCTCTGTGCCTGCCATGCTGAACATCTCCCCATGCCTATCCTGATAATCCCTACATTTCCGTATGTCTACACACACCTTCCTGCACCAGCAAATGAAACATACATTGACAAAACTATAAGACCATTTTTGCTGATGCACAGCAGCATGCTCTTTATTTTACATGATAGACTACAACACCAAAAAGCAAATTAAATTGCCCTTTCTCAGAGCACTGACACAGGCCCATATGATCTTACAGTAAGATCAGAGAAAAGCAGTCCTATCTCTAGCTGAGCTTATCCAGAAGTGTAATGGCCTCTGTGGGCCACTCAAAAAGTGTACCTTCAGGCATTCACTCACACAGAAAATGTGCTTCCACAAAGCTATGCTGCACCAGACAGGTGTACTACTATTTGGGAAAAGCAGGCTGACATTTACCACAGCTTCTTCATTTGCCTCTGCCTGGTATATGAAGAGGAAAGTATAGGAAAGGGTTGCCTCCAATGAAGTCTCTCCCAAAAAACATTCACCATGGGGAGCAAGACAAAATTTAGGCCTTCTGGTCAGGTTTTTGTCCCCTTGCTGCAAAAGAAATGTGTATTAAAACATGCCTGATGTCTTTGCAACCCATCAGACATGACAAAAAGTTGCACTGTTGTCCTGGGTTTAGCAGTAGCAGTCAGTTTTTCTTCTTCATAGTAGCTGGGGCAGCTGTGTTTTGACTTTCAGTTGGGAACAAAACTGATAACAGGAATGTTTTTAGTTACTGCTCCAATGTTTTACTCTAACCAAGGACTTTGTGAGTCTCATGCTCTGTCTGGAAGCACGGGAGGCCAGGAGGAAGCAGAGACAGGACACCTGACCCAAACTAGCCAAAGAGGTATTCCATACCATAGCACGGCATGCCCAGGATGTAACAGAGAATTACCTGGAAGGGCCGGTGCTCTGGGGTGGGGTTGGAGGAGGCATTCAGTTGGTGCTGAGTTGGGGTGGGGTGTCGTGAGTTATCTGTCAGTGGTTGGTGAGATGCTGTATTCTTTTCCCTTGTTATTTCCTTTACCATTATTATTATTGGTGGTAGCAGCAGTGATTTGTGTTATACCTTACTCACTAAACTGTTCTTACCTCAAAGTGTGGGAGTTGCATTCTTTTGATTCTCCTCCCCATCCCTCTGGGAGCTGGGGAGGGCAAGAAACTGGGGTTGAGTGAGTGAACGAGCTGTGTGGCTGGGTTTAAACCACAACAACTGCAGAGGGACGAGCCACTTCTGTTACCACCAATCTCCCATAGCCTACCCANTGGGAGCTGGGGAGGGCAAGAAACTGGGGTTGAGTGAGTGAACGAGCTGTGTGGCTGGGTTTAAACCACAACAACTGCAGAGGGACGAGCCACTTCTGTTACCACCAATCTCCCATAGCCTACCCAACAAATGGGATAGCAATACACTGAGGACATTTCTAAATAACAACCAGCTACCTGGTTGGGTCATATCACCATCCACTGAACACGCAAGCATGCATCTGCAGCAGAAACACTAAGGCAAACAAATCTCACAGCAGATACTGTCCAGTTAGGTATCCATTTATTCCCCTGCATGCAGGAATAACACTTCCAGCATTAAAGAAACACTCAAAGCATAATAAAACTCAGTAAGGTGGTGAACTGGAAGGTTTAGCTCCAGTTATCTAGTATCAATGTATTTCACATAAAGAAATTTGATGACAGGCAGATAATCAGGGATACAAGGCCTTATAAAGAAAAGTGTGAGCAGGCTGTGATGGTTAAGAAAGCTTGGGATTTTATCGATTTAGTAAATATCCCAGTGAACAAGTAAGATAAAACCCATATAAACCCAAAGGCCTTAATCAGAAGAATTCTGCTTTAGGTTTATATTACCCATTCACCATCCAGGATGGGTCATGGGCTATGACACTGGGATAGGAAGAAGAGACTCAGTGGCTAGGTACTAGCAAAAACTGCTTCAAGAAACAGCTGTTAAGGAAGCTCTGAAGAGGTGACCTTGATTTGGTCTTGAGTAGTATCCAGGATCTGACTGAGAATCACACAGTTAAAGAGCATGCATAGTAGTGTGAGTAGTCTAAAGGCCAAGAAACCTAGAAACCATTTTGGTAGTGTAATGCAAACCCCATCACCTATTAAGGAAGACTTAGGGAATTAGTGCACATTGCTTTTATTTTCTGCAAAAGGGGTAGAGCTGTCTCAAATAAGCAAGTAGTCACTAAAGACTGCATCTGTGTTTACCTCTCTTCTATGTCTATTAACAGAGGTTAGCACCATTCCTAGGCTTTGTTTTGCTTCTCAGAGCCAGTAAAAAGGGTCTCAGTAGCTAGAACATACCACAGCAAAACTGCTGACCTCACCTGTAAATTTTATGCGAGACCACACTTACATAAACAGAGTACATGACAGCAGCACAGATTTTGAGTAAATTGCAAAAGAATTACACAGATATGCAGTCTAAACCTACTGAGTAGGTTGAGAAATTTTATACAATCCAGTGCTTTCCCTAATAATGAATTGTGAGACCAATGCCTATTTTTGCTTTCTCCTCATTTTTATAAGCTGACAAGGTTCAGCACAACACTAACCCAACACATATATTTTGGCATGTAATATGAAGGCTTGGAAACTATCTCCTGAAATAGGCTGAATCAAGTATAATTTTTAAATCAACAACAATTGCCCATTATGATTTAATATTTTCCCATTAAGTGCCAAGGAATCTCTTACAATTCAGTAAAATTATCGGCACATTATTTTCCTGCCCTTATGAGTCTTCATAGCCTTTTTTCTTTACAACTAAAATCCACTCACACAATCCCCTCCTCACATATTATTCTCTCCAGAAAATTCAAGTCCCATTACACCTTACTCATTGGTTTCTATCTGAAGGCTCACATTTGTAAATCTTGAGAGGAGTTTTACTCCACGTTGGAATTTTGCTTTAGTTTCATCTGTCACATCTGAATATCCGAGGAATGAAGTCCATGCCTGATGTTTTATGAGGTAACAGACTCAGTGGTAGTGCTTGCTTTCTTCCAAATCTCAGAAAAATATTTTTACTCACACGTATAAAGTACAAACTTCATGAACTTTTCTTCACATCCTAAATTTTCTTTGATAGCTGTAGCTATTTCACATTTTAAAAACAAGTTTCTACCACAACAAATACCTGTGTCTTAATAAGAGACATCTTCCTTTTGCTAATTGCTCTTCTGCAGTATGCAGTCATTCTGCCATACGGATTCCCAGAAGACTTTCAGAGCCCCTTTTCATGATCTGCTAGCAGTGCTTTAATTCTCTACCACAAAATCACAGGAGATTTATCATCCTTTAGGCAATTTATAAAATCCTACAAGCGACAATTTGAAATACTGTTTACAAGATTAACCTGTAAAAGTGTAAAAGTACAGTATGTGCTTTGAAAAGGTCACAGAGAAGCTTTCCATTAAAGAAATCAATATGATCACAAATAGATCCTGAACCCATATTACCATTTTAATTGGCTGGCACAGCCTTTTCACAATTCCACTTCAGTAGTGACATTAATTACAACTGTGACAGTACAAGGCTGTGGTAACACAAACAGGAAAATAATTATTACACATTGACTGGCTACCTTTTGCTACCACCCAAACATCCTGAAGTTATTGTTTTCTATTCAACAGATTCACCTCTTCCTTGAACTAATTTTGGCTTTCTGTTCTTCAGAATATGTTATTAAAAACTATATACAAGCACTACAAGATAGACTTTAAAAATAAATTAAGAAAAAAAAAGAAAAAAAAAAAAAGGAAAAAGAACCCAAACTCACTCAACCCTACTTCAAAGCCACAATACTGAGCAGCATTAAGACTAGCTGACTAAAAAGTGGTGAACTTCTTTGTCCACTTCCCTAAGAGATGCAAGGGCAGCTGCCATAACTGGTGAGCTGCAAGGTTCCTGAGAGCAGAGGATAAGTAAGGCTGCCTGTCCCCACTCCCCATTCTGGGGTCCTGTAAAATGCCAGCCTCATTTGTTCTACTCTGGCTCCTTCTCCCAGTTTGTTTTGTTTGGGTTTTTTTTTACAACTTAACATAGTCTTTCTCTCAAGATCATGTCTGCTTTAATTTGTTTATTACTTTCATCATGTTCAATGTGTGTGTTCCCAGTACATGTCACTGGCTCCTAGTTTTTGTTGTTAGCCATGGACTACTGCTTACTGCACTCCAAGCTCCTCTAACACACAAAAAGCTCCACTTCCTTGCCTGCTACTCCTGTAACTTCAGCTCAAAGTTGCCAGACTCACTTGCCAAACTAATTATTATTTCTTCCCCCTCCTGCCTGCCCCTCAGGTGAAGTGTCACCACTATTATCCCAAAATATTCCTTCTTTGTCCTTGGTCTGGCTCTGGTCCACTCTACATTGAAATTAGACATGCCAACTTGATTACCTGCATGGGTGTCGCTGAAAGCATGTAAGGCATATTCAAGAGCAGCTGGGGACAGCAATTACAAGAAAAGTTTGATTTACTACATGGGGACGGCATATGTGCGATCTAGTCAGATATAGGAGTTAGGAGAAGACAATGCTTGCTCTGCTGCTCAGTGGGTTAATTGCATACAAGCTGGTCAGCACTGCAAGTACAGAGGGATGGATCATTATCAGCAAAGGCAGTCCTCCGAGCTTTCAATCTGCTCTTACATGCATGCAAAACTCCAGTTTTTATAAATGTAATTTGGCCATATTGGGGCAGATATTTTCATGAATATCATGAACTGACACCTCCTTACATTTCACATGTCTAATTTAAACATAAAAATGTTAAAGCTTAGTAAATTATCTTGAACCTATTTCTGTCATTTTTTTATAAAGTTATTTTTTATTCATCCAATTCATGAAAAAAATGTGAAATTGACTGAAATATATATATACATATATAAAAGTAGTATTTAGCAACCAACAAAGAAAATGCCAACCCACCAAGTAAATTTGCACAAAGTTAGGAGAAACTGAAAGGGTTCTGAATATGCTGCAACAAGAAGTGCATGTGTGTGTGTATATATATATGTGTATATATATATATACACATATATATATACAAAGATATAGATATCTATATCTTTGTCGCT
>NDXB01017706.1:5550-24959 GCA_002631895.1 Agapornis roseicollis
TCTTCCCCATAAGAGGGTTTTTTTAAAAAAAAAAAAAAAAAAAAAAAAAGAAATTTATGAATTATTTGACTATTTTATTTATTTAAAATTATTTATTTAACTCCTGATTTAGCATTTATGTAAAGCCATATCCAGGATCTTTGAGAATGCTCGGAGTTAGTGGTAATCACATTGCACCATGCTGTCAGAAAGAGGGTTATTGTACTGACTGATGCTTAGCTCTTCACTGGACATGTGAATTTATAGGATTTCTATGTATTTGTTATTCTTCAAGAACCACCTGTGTGCTTTCTACAATAGTAGAAAAAAAAACTCAATTTCAGAGAAAATTGTAGGTAAAGATGAAAATAATACCTAATTCTTCAGAGCTGAGTCAGGTACTTGAGTGAGTTTGGCCTAGATGTACACAAATGTACATAAAATGTTCAGATACTGTCTTGCCCAATGCTAGTTTCTCAATTACTTTGTTAACCTGGAGGTACTGATGAACTTTTCTTAGTGGGTGCTCTGTATATGGAGTTCAAATGGCATTCTGCAGATTGCAGTTGTTCAGGCTAACAGCTCTCTGACAGCCTGCAAATGGAAACTGCTGCCTTCTCGGAGCAGGAGCACAGGATAATACAAAATTCTGCCAGAGAAACTTCTTAAATGAAGCAGGGTGAGAATTAGCCCTTCTCTAGATATGATGGTTAGGCCTAACAACCTGTCTAAGAGCACCCAAAGGTGGTAAGGTGTGAATTATAATTGATTAACCATGCTGGGAAATAGACAGTCCATGCCATTTAACAGCACAACAAACAGTAAATATAAAATAATCCTGTAAATATAAAATAGTTTATATAAAAGTATAGAAATGGTGATGAAGACTAGCAAGATTTTGGTTTGATAGCATAAAATCTCTTTCCAACCCATCCAGAATAGCATCTAGGTCTGAAGCACGAGGGTGGCATAGGTAGTACAATGTGTTCTTATCACAGCAAAAAATCCAGCTCTATCAGCCCAAACCTGAGTGTTCAGATTAAGCTGTGGTGACACATTTTAGTGACGATTAAACAAATGTTTTCCTGTAGAACAAACAAGAAGACCAAGAAGGTTCTGATGATATTTTGTGTCTATTTTGTTAAGCCTAAGAGAGGAAAAGCTGTGAGAAAGAACTTGCTTTTAAGAGTGCCAAACAGTGATTAGTGCTGCAGATCATGAAAGGATCATGAAGCCATAGGAAAGCAGAATAAAGATTTGACTTAGATTAGATTAGACGTTAGGAAGAGTTCTTCCCTGTGAGGGTGGTGAGGCACTGGCACAGGGTGCCCAGAGAAGCTGTGGCTGCCCCATCCCCGGCAGTGTTCAAGGCCAGGTTGGATGGGACTTGCAGCAGCCTGGTCTATCAGAAGGTGTCCCTGCCTGTGGTGGGGGGGTTGGATTTGGATGAGCTTTAAGGTCTCTTCCAACCCAAACCATTCTGTGATTCTATGATTCTATGACTTACAGAGTTTGGTGGAAGACTGTCTTTGGAGGAGGAAAAGGTGGCATCTTCCTATGAGCAGAATAAATGGGTGAAGGGATTTACAGCACATGTTCTCTGTGTCACACTCCATTTCCACCGTATCAAATGGGATTTGTTTAATTTTAATAATGCAGCTGGGTGACAATGTCAGAGAAATAGAGAGGGCAATCAGGGGAAGGGACAGGAGATTCTAGTGTTGCCATCACTGACTTGATCACTGAAGCCAGTGAACAGAATGTGTGGCTGAAAGATGAGGAGCAAAAAAATGAAACAAAATTAATAAAGTGATTTATTTTTGAAGAGTAAAGAGAGTGAGCGAGAAAAGTTTGTGGAGAAGTCAGTGATTGCTTCTGAGAAAGGTATGATAGGAAAGAACAGGATGGAGAAGTTTTGCTGTATGATTATTATGCTGGGGTCACTGCAGGTCTTCTTGGAGAGTGGTCCACTTGGAGCATGAGGGAGGGACTTAGGAGTGATAAAAACAAAACAAAAAGATGATAGTGGGAATAGACAGCATGGAGAAGGATGCCAAGAGCGAAAGGACAATAAGAAGTGATGAGATACTAGAGAAATTGCAATGGCATAATGAGGCAAGATTTTGTATAAAGGGAAGAAAAGTAAGAATTGTCTTTATAAATAGCATTGAATTAAACTTAATTAAGCTTATTTTTATGCTGATAACAGGATAAAATGGAATTAAAGGAATTTCAGTCTAAGCATCAAGTTAAAATTTGTTTTGAGAAAACTTTGAAAACTGTTTCCTATAGGAAGTTTGTAAAGCAGCATCACTTGAGCACTTGAAACTGATGCAAGCAGTATAGACAAAGAGATTAAAGAAATCATCCTGCACTGAGACAGTGGGTGGACAAGAAATGTGATCCTAACTCCACTCACTGATCCAACTATTTTAATATTTGCATCTATCGTACATTAGTTTCAGAAGTCAGTACCTTAAAATATGTGTGAATTGTATTTCTACCTGTACACACACTTATTCAGAAACTCTCAGTAGCTTTTGGAAAACATCACTGTTAGGTTTTTTTCCTTAGCATTTGATATTGAAAATGCAGCTTGTTTTGCTTTTAGATGAGTCACAAGGAATGTTTGCTTGCTGTGTGCACGTTTTAGACTCTTGTTTTTGTTGCAGGTATTTACATTTACAAACTTGGAACTTGCCTGTTCTTTTTTGTTTAACAAAACATCCAGAGAGATTAACATTACTCTCCTTTGTAGATGGCTATTAGAAAAGACTACCTTGTAGTGTAACACCACTTTAATGCCTAAATTTGACTCTATGTGTAAATGACAAGACAAACAAATACAGCAGTTTTGGCAAATAAGAGAATATTAAAGGTGAAACCGTATCACCTGAACAGTAAACGTCGTAATGATTTCTCTGTGGGTGTATGGGAACTATAAAAATAATTTATATTGCATTTGTATTCTCATGGCAGTAAGACTTGGTCCAAATGCGGGAAGCATTGCATTGATAAATGATGGGTTTACTGAAGGTATTTTGGGTTGCTTTGGGAAGTCATACCGAGATGTAAACATCAAGCCAAAGACCAGCCTGAGCCTGCAGTGTGCTGCTTCCTGGCAATGCAACTTGATCTGCTTTCAGTGAAAGTCGTAAGCACTTACTGGGGCTATGCTTCTCTCATACCCTCTGCAGCTCAGTGAACTTTGGAGATGCAAAAGGAGATAGAAAGACCAAGTCCTGCCCACTGCAGGATAGCACCTGAGAGTTACTGATTGCTCTTTTATCCCTTTTAAAGTCACCTATGAACAGTACTTTTATGATGTTAAATAAGATCTAAAATGAGATCATCAAGGACAGATTATGGCCTGTGCTGGGGCTGGTTGTGCTGGTAAATGCCTTTATCACTGAGACCCTGCTATTCAGACCTTTATTTGTAATGCCTGCAAGTGACTCTCTCTTCTAATAGTGCAAATAAAGTCATGGAATTTCAATAAATAATTCAGCTCTGGATTTGATTTCAGGTTCAGCATTAACTTTCAGCACCTGGCTGCTGTTATTTGTTAGTCTGATATGCTGCTTAGAGGCATGGAAATTTGGCTGCAATTCATCAACATTTGCAGAATATACTACATGACCAGATTACTGTCCCTGGCTCAGAGATTTTTAGCAGACATTCAAGTTCCAGATGTGCACAGATTTAATTCTTACAAGAAAACCTGCATGCAGGGTTCTGGCAATAAGAACTGAAGATCTGCATAGAGCTTGCTTTGACTCCTTTAAGGAGAAATGACTCCTTTATTTGCACCTGATCTCTACCAGGAACAGGAATAATTTGACTATAATTTGCATTGCCTGTGACACCTTTTGACAATGATCTATCTCTCATTTTATTTTCTGCAGCTTTCCTAGGGGAATGATTTTTTTATATGTCTAATCAGCTCTCAGGATATAGAATCATCAATATTTAAAATGATTATAATTGGTGCTTTATGAATAGCTAAACTGGATTAATTCCTGCATTCTGTCTCTGGAGCCCATAAAATGACTTGTGGTTTTAGTTACTTATTTGAAAGAATCCAGTGAATCCAAAGTGTGAATGTACTCTTACTAAAGTCAGGGGAATATTTCTCGTTAGTGGGAATATTTTGTGTGAATATTGATTGTTATGGAATTAGATCAAGTGTATAAGAGCATAATCCAGTACTAGCTCTGCCACCAAAAGGCCAAAACCAGAATATGGAGCTATAGGCATAAGTTTCCAAAATGTAGGAGTTGCATTCTGCATCTGCAGAGCATGAACAGCCATCCAGTATGAATACATTTCAGGATAAGTTTATTTGTCTTTAAAAAGAATTTGTGGCTTTCCTGTTCGAAGTCCTTACCTCTTCCTATGAGATACACTGTTGTATCCGAGATAACCAAGCAGTAGCTGATGTTTGAGCGCCTCTATTGACTTTTACTAAAATTGTGACCATTTCCTGAGTACAGCTGCGGATTCCCCAAATTCTGTGACTAAGACTCCTTGCAGCACCTAAACCCACATATAGAAATGCAACTGATGGATAAAACCCCCCATAAAGCAAAATCCAAAATCTATATAAGTGATGGGGCAAGTTATCTGCCTTTAGCAAAATCCTACAAACGTGAGGTTTGCGGTTGCCTTCCATGGGAACTTCACCCTGCAGTGCAAACATATACCGCTAGAGGGGATTTTACTACCACTCTAGCATCCGTCTATTCAGAAAAACCTCTCAAAACATATGTTCTAGTTCAAAGGACAAGATGTTGGCCACAGGCTGAGTGAAATCTGTGTTTGTATTACGCAAAAGGTCAGGAAAGATTATTTTAATTGTCCCTTCTGGCCATTAAACCTATGAGTGAATTTCTGGCCCCATCAAAGTCACGGGCAAAATTCCCATGGACTGCACTGCAAACAGACTTCACTCTGTGCAGATCACCGGAAAGCAAAGGTCTGTTCCACCAAGCATCTAGCTAGGACAACTTTACTGTCAGTCACTAATATATACTGTTAGAAAGGATTTTTAAAGCATCCTGTGCATTAGAAGGAAATAAATTGAGATCAGTTTTACCAACCTTGTTTCTTTTGATTTCCTCAAAGCTTTCACTAATGCAGATTACACAACCTCCTTCAAAAGCCTGTTTTGTGTTTTGTTACTCCTATAATTACACTGGATTTTTTTCCCTCTAAAGATTTATCGTTGCAAATTAAGCAAAATTCTTAATCCTATTCTCTGTGGGCATGAGCAACAATGGATCATCATTCACTTTGTAAAATAGTCTTATATATGCTTGAGGACTGTTATGTAGTGGTAGAACATTGCATGTACATTGCATTATGTTGTTGCCATTGCTTGTAGTTGCACACACTGGTCATTCATAGTCACAATGCTTGTGATTTATGTAAAACCTCCTTTGCAGCCTCTTCCTTTGTAAAACCTCAGCAGCTGTCCCCATTCTGCATCTGTACTTTAGATTTTTTTCTTCTTATGTCTTATACCTTGACTTTTACTTTCCTATATTCCATTTAAGTGATTATTGTATTTTGTTCAAATTCCTTAGCATCATTTTGGAGTCTGCTCCTCTCCTGGGAAATAACAACAACATCTTCATGTTTGTTGCTGTCAGGAAATTCAAGATTCTATCTATTTCTTCCTCCATTTTGCTAATGGAAACATTAAATATGACTCATCTTGTTGCAGACCTTTCTGGTACCTCTATTTGTTATGTTTCTAGACTAACAGAAAACTTGATTATTACTATTCCGGAACTATTTTTTTCAGCCACTTATACAAGCACTTTGCAGAGATTTCCTGCTATTTCCCCACTTCGTTTAGGAAAATGTGATGGTCTGGAGCTCTGTCAGAAACCTTACAGAAGTCAGCTTCTAGATAACGACTGCTTCCTTCCTACCCACTGTGCTTGGTAGAGAACAAAATTTGTTTGATTTAGTGTTACTTGTTCCTAAAAATCTGTATTGCCTTTCTTTTGCTTGTGAGCTTACTGTTTAAACATTTGTTCCAGTATCTTTTATGTGTTAAGCTAAGGTACCTGTCATTTCTTGAGATCTTTTGTTGTTCCTGTGATATCTCAAAATACGTTATTGATAGGTCCCCCAAAAGCAAAGCTTTTAAAATCTATTCTCTGTGATTACATCTAGTGGCTAATGTGGGTACACAGGATTCTGTGCCATGATACTGGTGAATGATGGGATCACAACTGTTTTATTACGTTGCAAAAAGCTCTGGAAGAAGCATAAAGGATGATTGGTATTAGTTCATCAAGGCAAGAGAGATACATAGATTTCCAGTTCACTGTGTCCAGAAACCCATGACCTTTGTGCACAAATCTGCTAACAAGAGCTATGATGAGAATGGCAATTTTGGGTTTTGAAGAATTTCAAGGTTTTGCTCTAAGTCTGAACCCCACATTTTGAAACCTTCACAGAGCTGTTGAAGAGAAACTGGGGGTTCCCTGTGAGGAGGGAAGCTGAAAGAGGGTCAGTAATTTTCACAGGATATTTTGGCTGGTAGGTGGGCCATGGGGCAGCCAGGAGCCCCGGCTGAGCTGCACATTGGGACCTTGTGGTCTTCTGTCTTTGCGTGGTCCCAGCACCTTGCCCATGCTCCAGCTGGACTGCAGGGGGGAGCCACAGACAAGGACTCTAGGCTGTTTCCAAGGTGGTTTGGCCAAAGCTATTGCACACCTCCACCAGGTATTTGACAAACCCCAAGTGTGCCTCTCCAAAGAATATTGGCCAAATATATCAGGCCAAAGCTATTCCATCTAGGTCGCTCATGGCCTGATTTTCCAAGTGTTGAGAGTTGATACGTGTGAGAAGTCACCTGACTTCAGTCTCATAGGATCTAAAACTGCTAGCCACTTTGAAAATATCAGCCTGCATTTACTACATATCCTTTAGCCAGTATTTTGCAAATATACATCAAAGATGTGCTATATGTGGTTTGTCACTATAGTACTACTGATGTTACTTAATGACTCTCACTCTTTTGGGGGTTTTTCCCTTACACATGACCATGTGAAAATCAGATTTGGTATGCAGAAATTTCTCACAGCAAGCATGCTGGAACATGGTCTTCTAGAAAAAAACCCACATGTTTGTGCCAGCCTTAATTCAGATAGATAGATAGATAGACAGATAGATAGATAGATATGTATATATTTTGGTGTAGGAAGTTTCATTACAGTTCCTATTTCCTTTAGTTATTGACTATGAATTTCTCATTACTTTGAACACACGCAATGATAAGCAAGAGATCTGCAAATATTAATGGGAACAAAATCATTTCTTGCTTTGGGTGTCGAACCCATCTGTGCTTTTCTACTCTGTTGGTATTTGTCAAGTCATGCGCCTTTAGTTCTTTATGGAAAATAGGTGATGGAATAGCATGAATGATTTTCATGTGATGAGATTATTTATCCGTGTCTAGCCTGTAATTTTCCAAATCCAAACTGCACACAACTGATAAGAGCTCACAAAGATTATTTCAAAGCAAAACATATTTAATGTGGCACATGTGCAGTAGTGGCCCTAACAAAATCCTTGAGGAAAACCAAAACTTATTTGTGCAGGTTTATCACTGTGTATGTAGCTGCTCTGCTACCAGGACCTCAGCTGATGAATCTGTTCTGCACCAGGCTTAAGGACCAGCTTGAGTCAATGGATCTTTAACTGTGAACATCCCAAGCCATCACAAAAGGATCCCGAGGAAAAAGCTGACCTTTCTGACTGATTGCTTCCTACCCATGCTGCCATTCCTGTGAATATAAAAACTGGAAAATAATGATTTTCCCAAACCTGATGAAAATACTTGTCGTGTCTCAACTACTGATGCCTACGAGGTCTCCAACCTGCAATTCCATCCCCTGGAAATCCTGAATGTCTCAAGGGTACAAACACGTCTCTCCCAGACCTGCAGAGATCTGAGAAGTACAATGACAGCTTCTTGGAGTTCCTCAACTCTACTGATGTGCTGCATAACCAGTTTGAACTGAGGATTTCAAGCCAGCTCCCTTCAAGTTGGACGGCAGTGCAGACTGTGTTAAGCTTATGTGCATCTATAATATATGTCTGCATGTATGTCAGACTTGGACAACATTTTGGCTGGCTTTTGGAGAGCTGGCTAAAGAATTTCACCACTTCCTTTTCGTTTTGTTACTGCCCTGACAGTAAATAGAGCAAATGCTCTATTTTTATTTGACATGTATGCACATGGTCCATTTCCATGTGTGTGTGCTTAGGAATATAGTTCTGCTCTATCTTGCTCTCCTTTGGAAGGCTGCTGCTCAGAGTTTCTCCCAGCAAAATGAAATTTCAGGGAAAGTCCAACAAAGTTAAAATGCTGCTCAGCATATTTATTATTGTTGTTATAGGCCCTTATTCAAGAAAGTACTTAAGTATGTACTTAAGTCCCATTGAAATCATCAGGACTTAAGAACATGCTTAAAGGCAAACATATATTTCCTCTGAATTGGGATGTATTTCAGCACGTGCTTGAATGCTTTCCTGAACTGCAGCCATAGTCAACAAGTGTGGCCTGTGATACACAGGACTTGTGCTACAAGATTTACTTCTTACTTGAGACTTTCCAGTGCTGCTCTATGAATATACACTTCTTAGCTTGCCTCTCCATTGGTGGCACTCCAAATAGCTTACTGGCTTTTACATTTGGATGAGAAGTTGTGAAAGAGACGAGAAACTGGAAAAGAAAATGATCCTTACTAAAGCAATACCTTGGCATGTCTGATCTCGTGTTTCAGCCAGTGATTTTCCCCAACAAGGGAGATTTGTGCTATTGTGTGTGTGGTATAATTACTAAGACAGATTTTTTTTTCAATGGCACAATAAATAGGATATTTCCTGGCCTGCTCTGGGTTTCAAATAGGATTTTCACTTCCCCTTTGGGTTCTGAGCGTAAGGAGAGTAAGTGTCAAAAGGCAGGCGCTTTCCCAATTTTAAAACAGAGAGGGTGTAACCATGTGTAATGTGAGTCTAGATTTTGATTGTAGGGATGATGAAATCAAATCCTTCTTTAATCCTTACTGGGAAACTGAGGTAAATTCGCCTGCCTGATTTTGCTAACTCGTTAAAATCCTTTTGGAAAGGAAACGTGCTTTAGTGTCATCAAAAATGTCTCCCTACTTCACCCCAGAGTCTCAGAGAGCACTGGACCATTGTGCAGAGTAGCCTCAATGCAATGAAAATGGAAAAGAGGAGGAGAATGGGTAAACCCAGGTACATTGTTTTTCTGGAGAAAACACAGTGCTTTCGGACATGCAACCCTTTCCAGGGCTGCCTTTTTTAAGCTAGGTGCTTAGTCATTATTAATGACAGTATATTTCTTTAAAGCTGCTGTATTTTGGGATTAACTGGAAATGAAACTTGCTTTCCTTCCCCTCCCCTCCAGCCCCATTAAGGTTAGTCAAAATAATATAGAGTTGTCTATGTGCATTGCAGTCACTGTGTTGGTCTATTTTTGGAACAAGTGAAGAAGCTTATTCCAGTTATTTCATTTGTAGCAAAGTATTAGCTTGAACTTGAGAAGAGCTCGTGGCATTCATGACATCCAGCTGTGCTGTGCAGTAGTTGGATGCTCTCAATATTACCTCTACTTTACAAAAGTGCTTGGCACAAACTCATCACCAGGATTTCCTCCCCCTCTCTTTAATTGTGTTCCTTGGTAACGTGTCCGTACATCCCCCAGTTGTGCACACGAACATCTTTGAAGTTTAATTAATTCATTAAAAATAGCTGAAGTATTTAAGGAGGAGTACCTTATAAATAATGAAGGAGAACGTCTTGTTCGTTCTTGCCATTACTCAGATAGAAACAAGCTGGTATGATGGTGGAGGTTTCCTGATGTGATTATACTGAGTTCTAGGGCAGGACCTTGCATCAATTGGTGTGAAGTATCTAAATGGCTGGAGAAGAAGTAGAAAATGTTTTTTATTTTTTTAGCAGGTGAACCAATGCAAGTAAGCTTGTGAGAAGCAATGGAAGCAGAAATTGATGTTTCCAAGGCGGAGCAGATTTATTCCCTAGAAATTCTGCCTCCACAAATTCCAGGCTATTCTATTGCTGAGGTCCATATTCATCACACCTGCATTCAGGCACGGATTGGTTTCAGTCAAAGTGAAAGGTGACTGGATCAATCTTTTGGGTGTGCATGCTGGCCTTGGCCTTAGGAATCTCAGTTAAACTTGAGTGGGATAAGCATTAACCAGAATCTCACCTAGCAGATACTTGAATCTGATTTACTCTTCCACAGTCACTCTGGGGATTTGCCTTCTCTATAAGGAAAAGGTGGCTCTGAAACCCTTTCACAACTTTAGGACTTACAGTGAGCTTTAAAAGCTACGACCTTGATCCTAGTGCCTACAAAGCCTCAAGCCTATCCTTAGTTGCAAACATTAAATCAGAAATATTTGGTGTTTCTGGCAGGGAGAGTGCATATATCATCAACTTGCTCCTTTTTATATGTAGTTGATAATTTTTGCTGTGCTTCAGGGACGCTATGTGAAAAAGCTTTTGTGCTGTTCTGTGAATAACAGCAGGGATAAATGGTGTTTCTCTAACTTGCCAATTTTTTGTTCTTTTCTTTCCATCCACTGTTTGATTTCTTGATCTTGATGAAGGTATTATTTAATTCCTGCATTTTGAGCCCTTAACCTTGGACAGATACATAATAAGCTTGTATTTAGGCACTAGTGGAGTGCTTTAAGCAAGCTGTTTTTCTTTGAAGCTAAGAGTGACTAAGGCTGAGAAGTTCTCTTTTCTTCCTCATCTCCTCCTGATAGTTAAAGACTTCATAGGGGTCTTGAGACTCTCTGAGAAGTCTTTGAAGTTATTTCCTACTAAGGTTTTACTCTTTCTGAGTGCTGAATACTGAACTACTGACTGCTCTTTGAAGCAATGAGAAAGAGTTCACAAAACCAACAGAGCCTTGACTATAATATCTGCAGAAAACCAGATGAATTTAATGGGTAATTTGTGTTGCTGGGGAGATTTTGACTCTGTTCCCTCCTCTGTCACCAGCTTGCCTTGTGATTTGTGGTAGCATTTTCAGTTATGCCAGTCACATGAGATCAAAAATCATGAGTCAGACTCCACCCAAATCATGAGCCTGTCTTCCAGATCCAGGAGCTTTGAACAGAGATCATACCGTGCTTTTTTCTTTAGTTTATCTTTCATTTCTGGAATTTCCTCTGTCTATTCCCAATATGTCCCAAGCAATTAATGTTTCCCACTCCTTTGGAAGTGTTGGGAAGATATTTTGACCATTTGGGCTGTTAGAAGCCTCATTTGACCTGCACAATTAATTTTGGTTTTGATATCCAAGTGAATCTTTGTTCTTCCAGACTTCACATCTTTCTCCTGTCCCCGATGACTTCTGCATCCTGTAGCCTCACATGACCCATCACTCCTGTTTCTTCCTTGCCTTGCAGCTGCTCTGTTGCCCCTTTAGTCCTCTCTGGTATTAAGAGGGTTTTTCAGTATTGCCTTGAAGGATATAGAATGGATAAAAAGATGCAGATCTGGGTAACCCTTAACCTTTGTATGAGAATATATAACTGGAGAGAGCAGGGAAATGGTCTCTCTAAGTATCTTTCCTGAAAAAAGATGTTGTTACTTGCAGCACAAGATGTAGGTGATGAGGACAGGCAGGGGATCACCTCCATGAAGGATGGAGACCTGCGAGGAAGGCCAGAGCTTTGCGTGTTACTGTGAAACATGACCTCTTTGCTCTCAAGGTGTTTGAAGGACTTGGCAAATCAGAGTTTTACACTCTGAAGGGAATCAGGTGAAGAATGAATAAGAATCAATAAATTTACAAGCCAAAGTAAATCCAGAGCATGTAGGATGAGAATCATTCATTTGGTCTGCAGTCTTTAGCCCTCTAATTCAGTTGTTGATCTGTTTTTCTTCAAATTTTAGGTTTGTAATATATTGTTTGGACTCACTTAGCCAACTCCATTATGAAGGCTATGATTATGATTTGAGATGGTGAAAAAGCCAAAGAGAAATTTGGTGTTGTATTGATGTTTTCTCCTGTAACATTTTCCTCTTTTTAGGAAGGGTAAGAAGTTAAAAGTTCTTGTCAATGGCTTAACAAGCCAAATCAATGAATATGACTTTGCAGTAACTACTGCATGCAATACAGTTGTGCCTGATATTCCCATTGTAACATTGTCATTGTTTTGCCATGAGATTTGAAGATCGGAGCTAACTAACTAGTGAAATTTTGCAGAACTATGCTAACCACAACTCAGGCAGATGGGAAATTGCATCTTCTTTAGCTCATGCTCACACCATGCCACTCTTTCACCCGATTGTTTGCTGATTCTCGCATGTGCCATGTGCAAGGCATATTGTGAATCCATAATTCCAGGCAAAAATACAGCTGAACTGTACCCCCATATCCAAATACCTCTAGAATCTGTGTGCTCAAAATCAGTCTTAATTCAGAGAAAAACTCTTTACATATCCCTAAACTTTACAGCGGGTTGTCTCCAAGCCTTGATTGCATAGTCTCTCTGTGTTTTGGTGGATAGGAGTTGTGGAATTTGTTTTTAAAACCAGAATCATCAAGAGCTATGTTCAAGACATGAGAAAGATTTCTGACGCCAACCAGAAAATCTCTCAGCTAAACATTTCAGATGCAAGGCCTGAATCTGTAGCAACTGGACACATCTCAAAGTGCTTCTCAGTGTGCTGTGCATGTTTCACAGAACTGCAATAATTAGAAATGATCCCTTCCTTAAGACAGACAAATGCTACCTCACAGCTTGAATATTAACAAGATAAAGTTTATGAGAGCAAGCAGAGTAATATAATATTTTCTCCAAAGGAAAAGGGCATCTATTTACTTAGCTCTTTCATCAGCCGTTTTCAGACACACACAGTGTGCATAAAATACAGTTATGCAACCCGTGTGGTTCAACAACGGAAGGTTGGTTGCTTCACCAGGATTAAAAGAATCTTTTAAACACAATGGTACCACAAATTAAAATGGAAATCTATCAAAACCATTATCGTTCTGAAAGCTTTGGCCACAAGCATAATTATTGTAGAAGGATGTTGTCCTTGGAAGCAGCTCTGGCTCAGTTCAGCTAGTGTTATTTGTATCCCTTCATGGCTCAAAGTCAGGATTTGCATGGCTAAGGACCATAAATTTTCAGAGGAAAAAATAGGCTGTTTCCTCAATGCTAACACTAGCAGTTTTTTATTGTTTTGTAGTGGTTTGTAAGCAACTCATTAGATACTAGAGATAGGAACAGACTGAATGTGGTGGCTGAAATCTGCTTTGAACCTTGGAAGGATTCAGATAGAGATTTTGTCTAGATCTGGTTGTTTGTGTCTGAGCCTGTTGCTTTACTGATATGAACAAGAATGAGTAAATGTCCAGAGTGCTTGGGTTTAAATTTAAATCTAAAAGTCCACATTTTGGACCATAATACAGTGAAACAGACCTTGAGCTGATGCAAGCTGCAGTCCACAGTATTAAACAGAGCAAAAAACCTGTCCTGAATTTTCTAGCATGGCCATGAGGTGGTCAGTCCTGTAGGGATGTGAGTAATTCAGAGAATATACTCTTCTGGATACTGCTTGCCATCAGCAAGGGACACATCTCCTTTACCCAGAGCTGCTCTCAAGAGAAACTCCAGGCAACTTTCTCAAGCTCCTGATGATGGCCAAATCCTGGAGTAACTCCATTTTTGTGCAGATGATAAACTATATTAAATAGCAGGCACTGATGGTTATTTTTAAAGTGGTTATTTTTCTTTCAACATCCAATTTTCCATCTTGAGGGAGGTAAGTGATTAACAAGTCTGAAATCTATTTTTCTTCTCTTTCCATCCCTCAGGCTGGGATAGATGGAGAAAGCATTGGGAACTGCCCGTTCTCCCAGCGTCTCTTCATGATCCTCTGGCTCAAAGGAGTTGTGTTCAATGTCACCACTGTTGACCTGAAAAGGTACAAATTATTCAGTTTAATTGAAAATAGTTATATGATCCAGTGTTTTGCCTATAGAAAGGCCCTCCCAGGTTCAATCAGATTGGTATCTAGCCTAGAGAGTGTGTGGTACACAATAAAATAGTTGGGATTCAGGTTGGGTTGTTTTTTTTTTTCATTTGTGGAATGTTTTTATATTAAACAGGGCACTTGGGGTAGTTTCAAAGCCTTCTAACCACAAACTGGATTTAAAAAAAAAAAAACAACAAAACCAAAATCCCAGGCAAAAACCAGAAGGGCAAACTGATTTTTTAGGATCTATAAATATCTGTGCAAATACTTGGCCATAAAGATTAGTGATTTCATGACTTTTTCTGTCTCTGCAGAAAGCCAGCTGACCTACACAATCTGGCTCCTGGGACCCACCCACCTTTCCTGACTTTTAATGGAGAAGTCAAGACAGATGTTAACAAGATTGAGGAATTCTTGGAAGAGACTCTCTCACCTCCAAAGTAAGAACTTGCAATTTTTCTTTCAGTCAGGATTCCATTTCCTAGGAATGAAAGATGTCCTAAGAGGAGTTCCTAAAAAGCACTCCATCCTACAATCTTTACTTACAGGAGTAATATTTATTTATGAAACTCACTGGCTTCAGTGAGATGACTTCCACGTGTGAAGGTTGCTTGTATGACTAATAACTGCAGAATGTTTTCTCTGTACACATTTCAGGATGCCCTTGTATGCAGAATTAAGGAGCCCAATGCTAGAAAAAAATTGTAGGGGTCTGGTGTCCACATTTCACAAAGCTAAAAATAACTTGGAATAGATGATGAGAATTGCCACACAAAAATATCTGTGCCAGGAAAAGCATTTTACAGTGAAGAACTGGAGGTTTCTGAGCTGTATGGTGTATTAGAAAGGTTGGAAGGGGAACTGATTACGGAGTATGAGAGGCTCTGGAGGCAGAAAAGTGCTCGTTATTCTAGTGAAGTGACAAGAGCCCATGACTAGAAGTTATAGCCAAACTAATTCAGATTACAAAGAAGGCACAATTTTGTTCTGTATGAATGATTAACCATTGGAACAAGCTCCCAAAGAAAGATTTAGGTATACCAGATGTACCTTAGTTAGTCTAACATTTTGGACTTCATACAAGGATAATAGGGGGGGAGGGAAGGGAGGGGAGAGAATTGTTGGCTTATGATCTGGACTTTAAAATCTATGAATCAATGAAAATTGGCTTGGTTCCTTGCAGGGTGTTTTACCTTGAAGTGAATCAGCAGCTATAGGCCAGTCCTGAGGCAAGAGATCAGATATTTAAATTTTCTATACTCTGTTCCAAGACCACTGAAGGCAGTAGGAGTCATTCATTTGTGTTGGTCTTTCAAATAGATGTATTCCTTTGTGCCAGATGTCTATAAAAAAACAATTCAGAGACTGAAAACTTTATGTTCCTTCACCTGGATAATACTAATATGCCTCGCTATTACATTCTGGAGTGCATTTTCAGTATAAGGAATTAGACACGACTGACATTCACAATGGAGAGAGCTGGCTGCCAAACTTACTGCACCTTTCTGGAAATTTATGCTTCCTTCTGATTTAAGGCCACTGTATCTTGGATTGTGGTAACATAAAGCACCAGCGCAATTAACTTTGTCATGAAGCCATCCCTCTGTAACTATGCAAACGCCTGCCTTGACAGACACAGTTATTATTAAGAGGGACTTGCCAAGCTGTTGTTTCAAGATAAATGACAGTGTTAATTGCAGTTCCTCATACAGGGCTTTTTTCTTTCTTCTTGCAAATTGCATTTGTAATCATCATTATGTTGCTGGTAACAAGATGTCATTCTCCACACTGCTTCTCCCTTTTTAGGTACCCCAAACTGGCTGCCAAGCACCGGGAATCAAACACTGCTGGAATTGATATCTTTTCCAAATTTTCTGCATACATCAAAAACACCAAGCAGCAGGATAATGCTGGTGAGTAGCATCATTATCAAATGTGCCAGGGAGTTTGTGTTCTTAGATGTGTAATAATTTTGCCATTCTTTCATACTTTTATTGTACACTCTGTTCACATGACATCAGGTACTGCTACTGATCGCTTTGAGGTGGTTGGTTCACTGGACTCAATTCACATGTCCACCCATGCTTGAGTTAACTATATCTATAATGATAAATAAAACAGGCCACAGAATACTTAGTAGTGCCTTTGCCAAATGTCATGGCACAGCTGCTGTTCACAGAGCCCAGCTTCTCCTTCAGAACAGGATCCCATACTGATTACTGGAAGTGCCTGGTGATCTGACTGCCTCCTCTACTCTGCCCAGGCACCTCTTAGAGGAACATGTGTTGACGGAGTTCAAAACTGTGCTAGTACTGAAAATTTAGCAATGAATGATTGGGTGAGAGCAGCTCATGCCCTGAACCTTCATAGTTGGTTAGATCTAGCCATCAGACTCTTGGCCCACTTATGATTATGTTACACTGTTCTAGCTAATTTGTTCGTGTAAACTGACTTACAGCAAGACATTAAATGTAAAATAAATAAATGAAATAAATGGCTTTAAGAAATGTAATTTTGTACTCTATAAGCTTCAGACTTTTCCTCACATTTGTGTGTCAAAAGAAAGAACCCCCCAGAAGCTGGATGCCATGCATATTTACATGCATCCTACACTGTCTTCTTAATGAAACTGCTTTTATTTTTCATATTCCCCTCAGAAAGGCAAGACTTCAGCTAGTTTAAGCTCCTCTTCCTGGGTGAAAGCAAATGGATTTACACTGCCATATCCCTTGAAATGATCTAAAAGAATACTTGCAGTTACTCACCGATGTACATCTTACCGTATATTACTAATTTCACAGACAGACTTAAGGCGTGCTAAATACCATGTGCTTGTATCATTCAGAGAAGACTAGATTTTTTCAGATTCCAGCTTTGCCACAGTTTTCATCTGTGTGATTATGTTTCATTGCCTGGGGCTGACCCATGAGATGAAAATGGGTAAATGATGATTTATGTCAGATAACAATCTGCTCCTTAATATTTTTGTGTTGTTAACAGAAGGAAATAATTATAGTGCTTCACTTCTTAGGGATGCTAAAAAGTTGTGTTTTTTTGTCTAATGCTATTGGGATGCTCAGCTAACCTCTGTAGGAAGTTGTAAAAGGAAGATAAATGAAGAGTTAGACTAAAGAGATATTACAGCAAAAATAAAATATCTTGAGTATTTTCAACAAATTTTTTATGGTCTGCTCTACAACTGTAAATCTGGAGTTCATCTGTGCTGCCCTTTCCATTCTAAACCAGCCACAGGTATCTGTCCACATGCATAATCCCAATGTGCTGCTTCTAGTGACTGTGCAACATGCAAATCTCTGGACTCATAAGGGCTGTCATCTCCAGCCAGTAATAAATTGCTGTCTCAGAGGTGTCTGCATCTGATCATAACCAGAGCTGGAATTCAAGTTTGTGTATCTGCTTCTGTAAGATAAGGAATCTAACCCTGCAAAGTGCTCATGATCAGGTCTACACATTTTTACTAGCTGCAGTGTGATTAATGGGAGCTTTCTCTAGTTCTGCCCAGCAGACTCTTGCTTTAGGTACTCTTAAAAATGAAAGGAAAATGCTTCCCAGTGGCAATTCTGCACACTAAGACTATAGGGAAGAGATGTTAAGTGGCAGTAGAACAATGGTCTTCGTTTCCTTCAAACATCCTCACTCCTTTTTGTTATCTGGCTTGTGATCTTGTGATATCCAGACACACTGCAATCTCTAAACATACTGATACTCAACTTCCCTGTTTGAAGCAGAAGAAACTTTTTAGCTTAGGTTTAGTGCAAGGAGAATAAAGCAGAGATGAGCAGAGTATAAGTAGTACCTAAATGCTTTTTCTATCAACAGAGTGAAGTACCAGAAGACCTTGGAGTCCTTGGGACTATCAGTGAAGACTTATGCCATAGAATCATAGAACAGTTAGGGCTGGAAAGGACCTTAAGATCATCTTGTTTCACCCCCCTGCCATAGGCATGCAGGAAGTAGACCTCAATTTTGGCAAATTGACTTTCAGTTTTCAAGGGCTAAGCAATAATAGATTTTCCCTTATCCCAGGGACATCTTACCCACTTTCCTATCCAGTTCTTCTGAACCTACAGCAGTTATTCTGAAGGCTGATTTGGCTGGCAGATAATAAGTTAATTAAAAGGTAGTTGTGTTAGATTTCTTGAGCAGCGAAAAGCCTATGCAAAAGGAAAGGACAACACCACCAGATGCCTATTTCCTAATGAACCTATTGCTTTTTGATTGGTATTTTTTAAAATTGCAATTGTATTTTTATTTCTAAATTGCAAGACCAATTAGAAAGGAATCTGGGGCTCTAGCCCTGCTCTGATGCATGTCATTTTGCAGAAGGTTCTGATGCAGTATCATTTCTATATAACAATAGAAGTAGTTGTATATAGATCTATAATAGTAGAAAGCATTTTATAAAGATAAAATGTATTTATGTAGGTGAATGTCCCTTTCCCTGTGTCTGTATGAGCAAGTGAGATCCAAAAAGAACAGAGATTGCTGCTTGTGGTTAATCTTAAGCTGTTCCCATATACCCCAGCTCTCAGATAAAGGTTATACATGTAATACATGTCTCACAGTCATCCTCTGATCAGCTTGTAGCTCCAGCTGACTCAAGTTCTTGTGTTAATCTGGAATGCCACACCAGTGACTGGGATATCAGTTCTGCATGATCAAAATACACAAATAGAATAAGACTTGTTTGCAAATCAAGAATAGAAAGCAGAACACAGACTGTTATAAAAGTACAATTGTAATTTATTTTAGTTGGGAGTAGGGGAGTGCTGACTACCAAGTAAGTTAAATCACCAAACATCAGGTTCTTTAAATTATGTTCTCTTAAACTGGGAGTCAGGGAGGTGAATTCATTAAAGCGTGGGAGATCAGACCGGAAATTTGTAGCATCAGCCTATCTCTAGCTGTGAGAAGTGTGGGTTAAGTGTAATTGTATATGATAATTCTTCATGGCATACTGGTTTAGCAGTGATCATGTGGTCTACATAACATGAGCTCTCATTACAGCTTGTGGCTATTACCTCTTTGCTGAAAAGTGGCAAGAAGTGGTTGGGATAATGAATGAGGTTTATGCAGTATGAGAATACTGGATGTGAGAATTAATGAGAGCTTAATGCATGTCAAAGATAAGCCCAAGGTGGTGTTCCTCCCAAGATGGTTTACAGTCAGGGTCATGCAACACCTTCAGACTTCAACTGATTCCATCACTTAGCCATGTCATTGCAGTATTCCTTATCCTTATAGGTGGTGAGGTGGCACAGGTGACAGTCTGCAGCCTTTAGTTACCTGAATGATTTCTTTGTTTTGGGTTGCTTTTTTTTTTTTTTTTTTTTTTTTTT